>APFE031276164.1:23044-104028 GCA_000404065.3 Pinus taeda | reverse complement strand
ATAATCTCAACCAGGCATCATACAATAGTGCAATTAATGCTTTAATAGAAAAACATATCTCATATACAATTCATGAAAATAAAGTGTTGTCACTAATTAAACAAAAACATGAATAATCACGTAAGATAAAAGTACCATATATGTGAGGTTCTGCTCATTTGACTAATGACATAGATCATCTCCTTCTTCAGATCAAATTATATTCCAAGTATACAAAATTCCGTCAACAAAGGAAAGTAGTCTGATATTTAAAAGAAAAGATCATGTTCCATAAATACTATTCTATTAATGTTAAAAAATAGATTATACAAAAATTTGAGGAGGTTTCAAACAACCTTCCTCCTAACTAGTTAACTAACTCCAAAAATAAATAGTGGCTTAATGAGCAGAGGCTATGATGATGATTTGTTGTCTGCCAGCTTGTCCTTCAAATCATATATATCGACCATTGGTTTGACTTGAGGAGATGCCCCAAAATGTTTTCTGACTTGTCTTGTGAAAATCACATCTGTGAGAGGTGGAAGCATTGACTGAGTTGAGTAGAGAGTGCAGTTAAGGGTCATGATTTGACTATGTGGTTTGACGAGTTATTGCCAATATGAGTCCCAATCGGTCTTTTCCAACTTTGCAATTGCTTCCCTTTGAGTTTCTGCCCTTTCCTTCCACTTGTTATGCAATTCATTCAAATCGGCAAGTTTTTTCGGGTTGCCTTATTTTACCAAGTTAGTGGAAAACAAAGTATGGTTTACCGCCCTTACTATATTCTTTGACACCCCAGCCGCTCTTGCCATTGTTAATTCGGCTTGTTTAATCCTTGCATCCCAATTTGTGAAAAGAATGTCCTTGTGTGTCTCTTCAATCTCTAGCAGATTAGATTTCCTCCCCTCCTCTATTTCTTGTCATTCGATAAACTCTGAGATTTTGGTGTTTAGATCAATAAACCAAGCTCTTTGGTCAATCGATTTATTCGTTAGCTAGTCACTAGTGATCAGATAAGGAGCGATATGTGACATCTTTTGAAAAAATTGTTCTTGTTACTTCAATATGAGAGAATTAAGCTCTAGTGCCTCTTTGATAAATTCCTCGACAGCAGGAACATCCTTATATTTTTCCATAGCTAACTGCAAGTCTTGGAGTTGCATATTTTTGGCCAATATGTCTGCCTCGTGGCTTAATTTTAGTACCTCCATGCTCTGTTGCAATTGGGCCAGTTGCTCAGTGACCTTCCTATTACACTTTCCCTTTCTGTTTCAATTTTTTGCTCGAGCTGTGCAATATTTTGTTTTTTTTTCTTTCAACAAAAGAGATATTTTGGTAGCCTTTTCCATGGTAGCAGTTGCGTATGCCCTTGTAAACTGTGACAATCTCGTCAATTTTTCTACTGGGTTGGAAGGGATGTCCTTCCAAACTATGTCCATTTGCTCATTCCTAGGCAGGAGTTCAGGTGTTTCAATCCTTCTCCTTTTTCTCTATCTCCTTATTATAGCCTTGTGTAGTGGACTGTAGAATACGTCAAGAGTAGGGATTTTAGTTACCTTCAAGACAATTTCCAATGTCAACAGAGTGGGGATGATTTCAGTCTACTGAGACTTCGTCACTTGCTTGTCCATCAGTTCAGAGTTTGTATTCTTATGAACATGTAGAGGAGTTTGATACTCTGTAGTTTCCTGGGCATCTATCTTCCTGGGAGTGTCTTGTAATTTCTTATTGAATTGATCCCACTCCTGTTCCAGACTGCTACCTTTGATCTCCAAAACAATTTCTTTGGGTGGGGTACTCATACCCTACTTTTCGGCTGATTTCCTGCTAGTTTATGTAGTAGTCTCAATCTCTTGGGCCTTCTCTATGTTCAGTGCTTTCCCCATATCTTCATGAGACTGCGAGAATCGGGTGCCTCGCTATTGACAGTCACACTAGGACTAGGCTTGTCCTCAATTTTCATCAAATGTTGTGGGATAACCTCAAGCCTTTTTCTCCTAAACTCCTAAAAGCTCTCAAAATCTCCAACACTCAGATTTGTCCTCGCCCATTCGAATTCTTGTTCAAAGGATTGAGCTGATTGTAGGAGGTCCTGAAAATTATTAGCCTCATGGTTATAAGGATTGATCTTTACCAAAGTGGTGATTTTGTATGCTATCTAGTCTGGATTAAACTGCCTTTTGGGAAAATTATGGAGCTTGAGACCTTCCAGGCTTACTTATTCCTTTGTAGCATGATTGAAATTTGATAAGCAGAAAGAACTGCACCTGATAGGAAAAGATAGCCATAGCAACTTCTTGCTTTCTTTGAGAACTTTGGCGAGGCCTTTTCCCACAGTCTGGTGGGCTATTTCTCTTGCTAACATTTTATTAGAAACATACAGAGGGAGGACATGTGGGTCTATTGTGCTACCAAAGAACCTAATGTAGGTGGATCATTCTTTGACAAAGTATTTACCGACAGCCAAAAGGTCTGTAGTGGCTTCTTGGGAAAACCTGGGGGCTTTCTTATTGAAGATTAATTGATACAGTGGAAAAATAATGATATGACATATTTTATAGAAATGGGGCACATAATGGGATTCCCATATTTTCTTATGGTTGAGATGGATAGGGTAGGGGTCTTGCAAGGTCCATTTCCAACCCTTGATTGGAAATTTAGTGCAAAAACAGATGGCGTCCATAATGTAGGCACTAAAATAGAATGGAGCAAGTTTCTCTAGAGAGGAGGATCTCTTCTATCGATATTCTGTGATGATAGTGGTTAGGTTATCAGATAGGATGGTGGCCATTCATGGTGTGGGAATTAACACAAGCATCAATCAGAGGGATCCATTCTATTGAAAAGTTAGCATTATTAGGTAACCCGTATAGTCTACATAACATAGTAGCTTCATACTTTTAGGAATTAGCCAAAGAGGCTATAGGATACATACTCAATTTATCAAATTTGAACTTATTCTCCAATACTCTCTAGCCATGAATCATCTTGAGGGTTTCTTTGTTCTTCTTCATGAAGTTGACCATGTATGTTTTATCATATAAATCCTGAGAGTCAGGTTTATGGTACATTTACTTCAGGTCCTTTGATTTGAATGACCCCATGAGCTCCATTCTTGAATTCTTGAATTGGCTATCTTCAATGGTGAGGTTTTCCACCACCCACCTCATCATATCAATGTATGGGAGGATTTTAGGTCTTGCTCCTATCCTATGAAGGAAAGAACAAGCAACATCCTTGAATTGGAGTCCTTAAGGTTTTACTGAGTCAGTTGTTTCTCTTGTGACAGTAATCTTGGGACGCTCATCCTCAAGCCTATTGTATATCACCTCCCAAGTTGTTGCACCTCCGTTAGTGTTGCAGACTATATCAGAAAATATAGGAGACATTTATGTAAGCTCAGACTCTAATGCTCAGTTTTTTCTATTTCTACATGATCTTCCATGATGAATCTTTTGTAGCTTGCCTGAAATAGACAAGATATATCAACGCAGACAATATTGGGCGGTTAAGGCTGAAAGCTTTTTGAAAAGACTTTGAATCATGGGAAGATTTCAAATGAGATATTCAACATTAACTAGCCATAACTTGCTAAATCATTACCTCTCCTCGGACCGCTAAATATTAATTACCCTGTGAAACCATTCATTATTATATTTAAAACACAGTTACTTCCCACGTGTGTTGCTTGATTCGCGCATCACAACTCTTAAAACAATTTTATATGGAATTACCTATTCATGATGTGAAATGCGATTGCGAATGTCGCAATATAACATTTCACAAATCATTGGAAGATGACATTGTGGCAGGTCTTTTTACTTGTGACTTTCGCGAAATTTGATTTGCGATTTCTTAAGGAGTTTTTCTCGGTATGTCGCAACGAGAGGTTTGATCGCATATCACAATTTCCTTAAGGTGTTTTATGGTCATCACATTGAAAAATGTGATTTGTGATTTGCGATGGGGATCCTTAAAATTGAGTGGTTCTAAGAGTTTTTTCAAGGCGATTATTTAGAGTTAGGATTTATTTTCTAAGGAATAATTTAATTTTTTTTAAAGGGTTCCCATTTATATGTCTAACATTAGCTATTATTATACATAGATGTGATGCAGGGCCAACCCTGCACATACCCAGGATTCCCAACAATCGTGCACCTAAAACATCCACTTCCAAAATTTGAACAATTTAACTTCGATATTTGTTAATTTCAACAATTCATGCGGAAACTCTTCAACTTACCCATACACCGACAATCTCACAACTCACTTTTATATAATCAAAAGTTAATAAACCAAAGTGCCCATGATTTCAACTTGACATTGTTTCAAAAAAATCCTTCACTTTTATCAGGCAACCAAGAATTGCAACCAGATTTGGAAAATAATTAAGTTTGCTACACTGAATAGCAGAGAAGTTCGATCTAGCGCATGCACAGGGCAAACCCTTCATTTGTATATCGGACCAGCCAGGTGTTGCAGCGTGCAGCATCCCAAAATAGAGAAATGAATACAGTTCCAATTGCTTAATGCAAACCCTTAAAACTATCGATTACCGATACTGCTATAAAACCATAAACCATCAATCAAGCACAGCGCCTGCTAGCGCTCCAGATCTTAGGTACACCGATGCATAGATCAGAGCCTAACTATCAAGATCTCGGGACTCGAACTCTTCACATCACCTATCAAGGATTTATAACTCCGGTCCTTCATCTAAGAAATCACGGAAATATCTCGCCACAAGTCACCAGAACAGCTACAACTTCTCTCTCTCAATAACCACCCTCAGATTCGACCACTGGATATTTCTATGCCTGCCTTTGACTTTGGTTAATTTTCGTTCTGCATATTCCCATTCCAACGTAAATACACTGCTGGCGCTTGTCATGCAATCCTGGCGTTAAACGTTCTCATAACAGTTTGAATTATACAGATGTCAAACACCCAGAATCTAATGATGTCGAATCAATTTGCAAACTCTTCAAATGTCGATCCCTCACTATACCTGATGCGATAATTCTTTGAGATCGCCGTTCACTGGAGTGATATGTCACGTGATTATCGCAGAATTAACATCGTCGATGCGATAACTCTGCAACTGACCCAATGTAAAACTAATTTATAACCTTCGCTTCCGTCTTGAGGTCGATATGGTGAGATATACAATCTCTTCCACTCCGAGGATAACTATACAACTTGCACAACTCTAAATCGCTCCACCCTCCAATGCGCGTCGAGATGATCTCAAGCGGGGATTACATTCACTATAATTAGTGTCATTGTCGACCTGTTGACAGCTTTCCATTCCGATTCAAGTAGCCAACGAAGTTCACAACTAGTATGTATATCAATTCGGCTCTGTTCCAGAAGATCGGCGAAGTCTTTCAGACTATTTCTTTGTATTGCAGAGTTTCTAATTCATAAAATTCGACCACACCAGATTTTCAATGACGGAAGGACTCTTACCATTTCAAGCGACTATCAAGACACAAACGCATCAAAATGATGACTCAACATATATCAATGGCTATGACAATAAATAGATCATAATATAATAAAAACACAGAGTCTTGTCCTTGTCCGGCCAAACCCACTCAAATCTTCACCGTTGTCATTCGATTTACACAGAATATGATGGCGTTTGATAATGCTCCAAGAACTAACAGAGTTTGGATTTTGTCTCACTTATACAATGAAAACTAATCACCATTTCACACAAAAACAATATTTACATTCCATGGTGCACCATACAAAAAGACGCCTGATATTTATATTATGCACAATACACAAAAAACCGAGTCTTGCATTGCCCCTATTACATAAGAATGAACTCTGTATATTTTTTAACCTACACACCCCCCTGCTCCAAAATGAGCTTTCGCTCTCTTTAAAAACTCACGCTATTACTAAAAAAAATCCCTCGCTCCACACAGAACCTCCTATTTCTTCGAAAAATCTTAACAACAATCGCCTATCTATTTGCTCTTGTGCACATCTATTTTAACCAATCTTATCACTAATCTAAATAAGGAAATTACACACTTATTACAATAACAAATTATTTGAAAAGTTTATCCTTCTCCGTAATCTTCAAATTTGACTAACAGTCAATGAATTTACTGTGATTAGCCACAACATGTGGACAATCCTCCACATTGCTGGCTAATGCCGATGCTCCTGCATCAGATTCCCGAAGTTTAAATTAACCATGATCTCCTGATCATGCAATTCTGTTCTGTGTCCTCCTGGATCCCATATTCGGTTTGATAGTTTGTTCTTAGTTACTGCTGTTGTTTGTCCCTTAAGTCTTCTACCTTTGTGCTGTAATTCCTCACTATCTGCTGCTGTCTTTTTCACATATTTCGCTGCTGGTTTGCTCACTCTAATTTGCAAGTTTCCATTCCCTTCACCTGTACCATTTATACTAACTGCATTGTTCGCAATATTTGTCTTTAATCCTCCTTCACTCTGGCTTGCTTCAAGATCAATGATCTTCAATAACTCAGTGTATCCTTTGAATTCAAAAATTCTTTTGCCATCCTCCTTACTCTGCATATGACTATGAGTAGTCATTTCTTCAACAGTCTTTAATAACTGTTTGTCTTTCCTTAAGTCAATATGACCTGCAAACACAAAACAACCTTCAGTTTTCAAAATACAATACCTTCCATTTTCCTTTGATGATTCAAGCACCAATCCTCCATCATAGATCTTTTGGATTCCAACAGATCCTTCTTGCGGTGACTTCAAATCAATATGAATTTGTTCTAGTTTCTTGAACTCGTTTAACAGCTTTCCATTCAACCTCTGTTGCAATAACTTCCATTTCACCCTTTTCTTCAGTCTCCATCTGTATCTTCGGTCTTTGATTGTCTTTCTTTGTACTGCCAGATCAATTTTTGGTTCTTCATTCTGCTCCCAGCTTCTATACTCCTGCAATTTAATGCTTTCCTTAAATTCATTCTCATGTAGCTGATCATTCCTTCCAAATTTCTAGTTACTTCCACCTTCGTCTTGCTGAGTTAATATTTCTGTCTCTTTTATGCCTTTGAGGACATAACCTCCTTGCTGCTTCTGATCTTTCATCTCACCTTCATATAATCGCTGCTCAATTTCTTTGATTTCAGCATCATATTTATTAATGCTATCTGCCGCATCTTTTCCTCCATCAGGTTCTGTAAGCTTTGTTTCTCCTTTTGGTTCCTCAAGTATTCTTTTGAAGAATTCTATCTCCTCATGAAATCTCTCTAGAAGATCATCACAATTTTCCTTCTCAGCTTCATTCTTTTCTTGGCAATCCTCCTGAGTTGACCTGTTTTCTACATCATCATATTGAAAGCATCTTTCATTAATTCCATTAAACAAATTCATCGGTTTACCTTTTTGTAGTCCCACTATGGAATTGTCTTTAGATTGCTGGTCTATATCAACCTCATCTGACTGCTTCATACCAAACAAAATTTCATCTATGAACTCCTTCTGTCGCCATAGATCAACGCCTTCTTCCTCTAAAAGGGATTCACCATCATACTTCACCTCAAGAGCTTCATTCCTGTTTGTGACAATTTCATTCGACTGTCCATCATCCTCTGCATATCCTGCAAACATACACAAACTATAAGAATCAAAATCACAAGGCTTCATTGCCTCATCTACTTTCCTTGTCAACATATCTTCGAATTGTACTGAACTATGCCAATAGTCTATGAGATCTTCAGCTGATCTCTCATTATCTTCTTCACCCAACATATCACCTTGTTCTGGTCTACAAATGGAAACTTCCATTTCTGCTTCTGTTTCTCTAAGTTTCTCTGATTCCTATTGAGTGCTCAATATCTGCTCAATCTTTCTCAATTCTTCTACTATCTGTAACTTCATTTGTTGATTTCTCCTTTCTCGTAGCCTTTGCCATTTTACTCTTTTCTTCATGGTCCAAACACTCTTCTGCAACATTTTCATCAATATTCCAATCTGGAAATCTATCTCAGCTTTCTCTTGGTCAAACTCTTCTTGACTCATCCTCATGCCATTTGTTTTGGCATCTTCCCTTCTGGTGTGGCTTCCTTGTGAACTTCCGCTATGACTATCTGTAGTCATTTTCTGTTCCTCTCTTTCCATGAGATCCTTACACCTCTGCAACAAGCCTCTGCAACAGTAAGTCCTTCTTACTGCAATCTTACCTCACTAAGCTCTATTCACTCAGTCTTTTGGTAAGCACGATCCCCTATCTGGAATCTTCTCTTGAGCAACACCTTTGCTCCCTCTAGGCTTCTGCAATCTCTCACTCTCTCTTTCGAAGACACTTCAATTGTCCTCTCTGTCCAATCTCTTGCTGGATTCTTTAGGTTCACTGCCACTTCTAAGAATTTTCCTTATTCTGCTTTTAAGAATGCATCTGATTCTTCTCTCACAACTTCTCTTGATTTATATTGTTGCAGTATTCAATTCTTTCTTATGCTGTCACCTATGCTTTGAATAGATTTCCCTGCTGCAATCTGGTACTAAACTTCATTCAGAAAACAAACTTATTCAGTTTCAACAGAGCCAAGCTCTGATACCAAAAATTTGATGCAGGACCAACCCTGCACATACCCAGGATTCCCAACAATCGTGCACCTAAAACATCCACTTCCAAAGTTTGAACAATTTAACTTCAATATTTGTTAATTTCAACAATTCATGCGGAAACTCTTCAGCTTACCCATACACCGACAATCTCACAACTCACTTTTATATAATCAAAAGTTAATAAACCAAAGCGCCCATGATTTCAACTTGACATTGTTTCAAACAAATCCTTCACTTTTATCAGGCAACCAAGAATTGCAACCAGATTTGGAAAATAATTAAGTTTGCTACACTGAATAGCAGAGAAGTTCGATCTAGCACATGCACGGAGAAAACCCTTCATTTGTATATTGGACCAGTCAGGTGTTGCAGCGTGCAGCATCCCAAAATAGAGAAACGAATACAGTTCCAATCGCTTAATGCAAACCCTTAAAACTATCGATTACCAATACTGCTATAAAACCATAAACCATCGATCAAGCACAGCGCCCGCTAGCGCTCTAGATCTGAGGTACACCGATGCATAGATCAGAGCCTAACTATCAAGATCTTGGGACTCGAACTCTTCACATCACCTGTCAAGGCTTTATAACTCCGGTCCTTCATCTAATAAATAACGGAAATATCTCGCCACAAGTCACCAGAACAACTGCAACTTCTCTCTGTCAATAACCACCCTGAGATTCGACCACTGGATCTTTCTATGCCTGCCTTTGACTTTGGTTAATTTTCATTCTGCATATTCCCATTCCAACGTAAATACGCTGCTGGCACTTGTCATGCAATCCTAGCGTTAAACGTTCTCATAACAGTTTGAATTATACAGATGTCAAACACCCAGAATCTAATGATGTCGAATCAATTTGCAAACTCTTCAAATGTCGATCCCTCACTATACCTGATGCGATAATTCTTTGAGATCGTCGTTCACTGGAGTGATATGTCACGTGATTATCGCAGAATTAACATCGCCGATGCGATAACTATGGAACCGACCCAATGTAAAACTGATTTATAAACTTCGCTTCTGTCTTTAGGGCGATATGGTGAGATATACAATCCCTTCCACACCGAGGATAACTATACAACTTGCACAACTCTAAATTGCTCCACCCTCCAATGCGCGCCGAGATGATCTCAAGTGGGGATTACATTCACTATAATTAGTGTCATTGTCGACCTGTTGACAGCTTTCCATTCCGATTCAAGTAGACAACGAAGTTCACAACTAGTATGTATATCAATTTGGCTCTGTTCCAGAAGATCAGCGAAGTCTTTCAGACTATTTCTTTGTATTGCAGAGTTTCTAATTCATAAAATTCGACCACACCAAATTTTCAATGACGAAAGGACTCTTACCATTTCAAGTGACTATCAAGACACAAACGCATCAAACTGATGACTCAACATATATCGATGGCTATGACAATAAATTGATCATAATATAATAAAAACACAGAGTCTTGTCCTTGTCCGGCCAAACCCACTCAAATCTTCACCGTTGTCATTCGATTTACACAGAATATGATGGTGTTTCATAATGCTTCAATAACTAACAGAGTTTGGCTATTGTCTCACTTATACAATGAAAACTAATCACCATTTCACACAAAAACAATATTTACATTCCATGGCGCACCATACAAAAAGACACCTGATATTTATATTATGCACAATACACAAAAAACCGAGTCTTACATTGCCCCTATTACATAAGAATGAACTCTGTATATTTTTTAACCTACACACCCCCCTGCTCCAAAATGAGCTTTCGCTCTCATTAAAAACTCACGCTATTACTAAAAAAAATCCCTCGCTCCACACAGAACCTCCTATTTCTTCGAAAAATCTTAACAACAATCGCCTATCTATTTGCTCTTGTGCACATCTATTTTAACCAATCTTATCACTAATCTAAATAAGGCAATTACACACTTATTACAATAACAAATTATTTGAAAAGTTTATCCTTCTCCGTAATCTTCAAATTTGACTAACAGTCAATGAATTTTACTGTGATTAGCCACAACATGTGGACAATCCTCCACATTGCTGGCTAATGCCGATGCTCCTGCATCAAAATGGGGGTGTTGTTTCATAGTACAATAATTGGCGATTCAATTGGGAGAACCAATTATCTCTGACTGGTTTTCTGAAATTTCTAGAACTTTCAAAGTAAGAAGATCTATAGGAATAATAGTTACATAAGTTCTAAAGTAAACAAAATTTCTCTAGAATCATATTCACTTACCTAGTCTATTTATTCAACTACTTTACCCTTTACAGTGATAAAAGTACAAATGTTTTCTCCAGTCAATACTAAGATTTCAAAGACAAATTGCAGGTGTCTTTCTACAGATTAGTTTTTTGGTTTTTTACTCATTTATCACAGATAGAGCCTCTGCTTCTAGTAGGCATTTATAGCCTCAACAGGGTTATGTTTTTAACAACAATGATTCATTGTCCCGTTTGAAGCAATTTTTAAAATTCAAAATGACATTCACTTGCTTCCAATCTCATTTGGATCTTGTCTTTTTTTCTTCTTTTTTTTTTTGTTTCTTAAAAGACATTATTTAGGCTTGGTAACCTAATAATGACAATGCCACTCACTAGTTGTAACTAAATTGAACAAACTGGCTCTTGATGAGATCCCTTTTCCTTTGATTGGTTAGATCATTGGTTATTACCCTTTTTTGGTATGCAGTTTTGGTAATATCAGTTTAATTATTTCCCTATGATTATGGTAAACAAGCTCATAGTGAGACTTATTATCTTCTAAGGTTTTTATATTTTAAAATTACACTCTGAAAAAGGAAAATTTTATCAGATGGGGTGAAACATTGGTTCATCTAAGAGCTTTAGATGACGATGATAGAGTTTTAAGATATTGATATGCAGAATGTCCTTACTAGGTTAAAGATTCTTTTCTTAACTGACAACATCACATCTATACTTTGTAAAGGTAAGAGTTTGTTCATAGAATAAATATTTCAGCAAGATGAAGTTTTTCCAAAGAAATCAGGCTCACTCTAATACTCAAATGTTCTAATTATTTCTTTAAGTTTTCCTACTTATATAAGAGAAAAATGAAAAAATATTATCAAATATTTTATTTTGAAAAACCAAAAGTAAATACTACTTAGCTTTTATTTTCCTAATAATTCTAAAGGGAATATGATACAAAATCAGAAGAGGTTATCTTCTAGATAAAAGTAATTTTTGAGTATTTTCTCATTAACGGGAAAGGAATTTGTCCTTCCTCATAAGTCTTGTAAAAGAGATGTTGATTGAACAATTTTACCAATGAGTTGGAAAGGGCCAAACCATAGACTTTGGAATTTGGTATGTTTACTCTTTTCCTCGTGTGCTTTGTCCCATTTCAAAACCAGATCACCTACTTCAAAAATTTTATGACTGGCAGAGGTTGTATCGAAATGGGCTTTGATTAATTGCTGATGATGGAAGTGGGTTGCTTTAGCATTTTCTCATTCTTTCTCTAGTTTAAGAATCTAGAATTGTCTTGCTTACAGGAAGGAGGAAGGGTTTTCATTGATGAATTACACTAGGGCGAGAGATGGAATTGTTACGTTTGTGGGGAGAACAACTTCTTTTCCATAAAATAAAGAAAAAGGAGAAGAACCAATGGAGGCCTTCTGTGTAATTTTTTCTGCGCAAAGAGAAAATGTCAATGCTTTGTGCCAATTCCTATGATTTTGGTCAATAGTCCTTTTGATGATTTTGATGAGGTTTCTGTTTGTTGATTATGCTACTCCATTACCTTGTGGATAATAGTTGGTTGAATACTTTAACTTAAAACCTATTTTCAAAGAAAATTCTACCATTGTATTTCTAGAGAAATAAGATGCATTGTCAAACATTAAAGCTGTGGGTAAGCCAAACCTAGTAATTATGTACTGATCAATGAAGTCCGTAATGATTTCTATATTAGCTATCTTTACATGGATAGCTTCTACACATTTTGTAAAATAATTAGTAGTTGTAAGGATGTATTTGTGCTACTTGGAATAGTTAGGAACAATCTCACCAATTATATGTAATCCCCATTGTTCGAATGGTTGTTGGATGTTCACTAATTGCAATGGGAATGTTGACTATAGTTTGAGAGGTTTTACACTTTCTTGCATATTCATGTGTATCGTTGAATAGTGTTGGCCAATAATAACCTGCATGGAGGATTTTGTGAGTTGTGGTATTTCCTCCAAAATGTCTTCCAGCTGGTCCATCATGTAATTCCTACATGACCTTTTCAGCCTTAGGTTTTTCTAGGCATCTTAACATTACTTAATCATAATTTTTTTCTAAACAATACATCATTGATTAATTCATATTGGTTTGACAACCTTAAATCACGATTTGATTTATAATTGAGATGCATAGGGGCATATCCATTCTTCAAATAAAATTTCAAATCATCATATTGCAATTGTGAATCATTGAGGCTTACCTTTGAAATCTACACTTCATTACATTTGCCTTCTTCTGCTAATAGGTGAGAAGCTCCAGCCAACATCCTGCAAAAACCTTAGCCCCTCAAAATTTTAGCTGGCCGGATTTCTACATCGTACTCTTGACACGCAGTAACCCAATTGGCTCTTTTCTCCCATACTTCTCTTTGTATCAATAATTGTCTCACTGCAGGGTAATGTACTAGCATTTTTGTATGGGTTTTAAGACGAAAAAGTTTGAAATGTTTCAAGATTTTGAAAATAGCAAAATCATGTTCTCAGCAGCTAAATAATTTAACTCCATACCTTGCAAGTTAGAGTTGAAAAAAAGAGATGGTTGGCTCAATATTTTGTTCATTCATATGTGTTAAAACCATTGCCTATGATGTATCGAATAAAAAAGTATATAACACAAAAGGTTTCAGAAAGTCAAGGGTTTTTAAAGAAGGATCATTGATAATGGATTTTTTAATCAACTCAAATGATTCTCTTTCATCTTTTCCCCAGTTGAAGACTGTGTTTTCTCTTATCATTGCTTGAAGGGGTAGGACAATCTGTGAAAAGTATGGAACAAATATTTTTACAAAATTAATTTGTCCTAGGAACGATTGCATGGTATTTTTAATATGCAGGAGAGGAATTTTTTCAATTCTTGGACTCTATCCAGATTGATGTAAATCCCCTCCAAATAGTAGGTCTTCTGGTAAAGAAAAATAATATTTTTTTGGATTTAAGGAAATGCCATATTTATTGCATCTTTCAAAAATATGATTCAGGTCATTTAAATGATTGCTTCTATCCTTAGAATAGATTGTGATGTCATCTAGGTAAATAATAACTGATTTATTAATCAAATCTTTGACAGCAATGTCCATAGCACATAGAAACGTAGCACCTGCATTTATGAGTCTAAAAGGCATCTTCTGATAAGCGTATGTTCCCCACTTGATCCTAATTTTTGTCTTTAATCTGTCATCTGGATGTACAAGAATTTGATTGTATCCTAAAAACCCATCTAGAAAAGACAATAATTCGGAACCTGTAACTGGTTGCAGTATTTGCTCCATAGTAGGCAGAGGAAAGTGACAAGCTCTATTTATACTTCTAAAATCAATACAAATACTAATATCACCATTATTTTTCCTTGCAGGGACCATATTCGATACCCATTTTGAGTGTCTAACTGGAAATATTATTTTGGCTTTAAGGAGCTTGTTCAATTTAGATTTGATTTGATTTTCGAGGTTTGGGTGAATTTTCCAAAGCTTCTGTTGTACTGGCTTTTCATTTGAAGTCATTGGTATGGTATGTTGAATTACAGAGGTATCATAAGTCTTGAGATGTGCATAATCCCAGGCAAAGACACCTTTATAGGTTTTTAACAACTTAATGAATGATATCCTTTCTTCAGATGATAAACCAAGACCTAGGTTGACATTTTGAGGTTTTTCAGTTGACCCTAGGTTTACCACTTCAAATCTCAGAGTCAAAGTCTGAGTTTTAGAGTTGGTAATTTTCTTCAATCTATCCTTTAAATCATAGAGATCTTCCATCTTAACTAAAGACCTTGGAATTGGGTTTTGATTTTGTTTATGGTTGATTTGTAGATCATGCTCATGTTCATCTCTGATTTGTTCCTCATAAGACCCTTCTGATGTAAGGAAATCGATTATATTCGCATCATTATTAAATACTCTCCAATTTTTCACATTATCGGGAATGGATGGCCTAAAAACTAAGTTTATTGAAAACCTCTCCGGACTAAATTTTGCAGAAGGTATAAGCTTGGATGCCACATTAGCCAGTAAATCAGCACTTACGTTTTGCAATCTGGGAACTAAAGAAATGTTAAAAGAAGTGAAATGAGAAGTAAGATTCTAGGCAAGAGATTGATAATGTTTAAGGTGTTGAGAAACAATGAATTGTATTTCTTACATGTTCAACAATTATATCATAATCCCCATATACTTTCAAATATTTGACATTAAAGCTAATGGCTCTATACCTCCTTTTAATTAATGATTCATATTATGTGGTATTGTTGGTGCATTGAAATTCAAGTCTACAGGCTAACATGGTTTTCTCTCCTTGCGGGTTGATTAGAATACACCCTACACCTACACCATCTTCGATTTGGAACCATCAAAATAGAGTCCAAACGAATGAATTATATACCATTTTATCTACTATATTAACACACTTTGAAGCAATGTTTTGTGAAACATTCTCTATTTCAGACACTACAACATCATTAGGAAGAGGGGACCTTTAAGCATTGAAAGATCCTAAGAATGACTCAGCTGAATAATTACTAATGATATTATTGGTGAAAGCAACAGGTTCATTGCTTCCTTGAAGATAAGTGATCGTGTATTTCATGAACTTTGCTCGGTCTACTTTAATTTTATTTCGCTTACCATTGTGTGGCAGCCACATGTGAGACCAGTCAGTTGCAAAGTGTCTATGCAATTTTTCAAACCAATCCCTACTTAGAATTAAACCATAAAATTCATGGATGTCAACCACTAGAATATTCATTATTTGTGAAACTTTTGGATTAGAGGAAAGCCTAATTGAAAATGATCTTATTTCTCCAAGTACCTCTACTTTTGTTCTGTCCAATTGAACAATGTGTAGTCCATATTTTTTAGGTGTAATATTCAGTTTGGTCCACATGGTTCTTGGCATAATATTTGAAGAGGCGCTTGAATCAACAAGGCAATTATGTACATTTATGTTGAAAATATCATAAGTAAGAAGAAATGGAGGAGTATGAGAGATAGACCTATCACTTATCAGGACTAAATCTATTGGATTTACTTTGTTTGAAGATGAGGGATGTTTTCCCATATCATATTTAGCATGATTTGTTGTCAATATGATGTATGTGTTGTACTTGATGAAAGCCCACTTGTAGCAGAACAACTAAATTGTATATGGTAACTAGATGAATCTACAAGAGATATCAGATGTGACAGAATGCATAAAAATAGTGTTTACAGATGTGATGAAATGCAGGGCAGCTTCAAGGAATCAGTTCAGAAGGAAACTCACTCAGATGAAAGATCACAGTATAGCAGGTAAACAATAAAGAATTATAGAATAAAAAAAGAGAGGTATGCGCAGGTTCACCATTGACCAAGCTGTGTATACATGCAGGTTCATTGTATACAAGTCGCGTATATGTACACACGCACTTTCACAGAAGGAAAAGTGTGTATACCTTCGACAAATGGAAGTAGTGTATACCCTATAAAATATGTTTTAGTTGCTTCTAGTTGTTGATGTAGAGTTCTTGGTTTTGCCTTCTGTTCTGGTGACTAGATTATGGTAATAGTGTTTAGATTGATTGATTGTGATTTGCTTCAATAATGATAGATGAGATATAATAATGGATCAAAATCATAATGACTGATCATTATGTGACCTAATGGGCTAGATCTGGTTACTAACACATGTATTATCCTTTATATGTGATGATATGGGTATGTCTGATGTTGGGAAGTGAAACGAAGTTATAAGTACGTATTTACAGATCTATACACTGGTTCACTTTGATGAAGTTGTATATACATGCTGGTTTGGCTCTTCCAAGTTGCGTATACACTCTGATGCATGGTTTTGAGGTTACAACTGGTTCTGATTAATGATGTAGTGTTCTAGATATAGTTGATGGTTGTATTGTAGTGGTGATTGATTTGAGCTTAAATGTTGTTGATGGGTCCGGTATGAAAATTGGATGAAACATGGCCTTCAATTATGGTGTTGTGTTCCAGGAGTATCCAGTCTGAAAATTAATGAAACAAGGTCCCTGGAGGAAGAGAGAAGGTTGTATTCTTATGTAGGTTGATGCCTACGTACTAGTAAACATATCAGCTAGTACAAGAGCTAGGGGGTTGTAGCCCCCTTCCAGTAGAAGTTGGAGAATGAGAGAAGGTTCTAGCCTTCTACAGGTAGAAGCCTGTGTACTGGTATGAGTGTGCACCAGTACAATGTTGTAAACATATTTTCTTATCATTAGAGGAAGACAAAGACAACAATAGCAAACAGTTTTCACCCACATTGGGTTTCCACCTTAAATTTTGGTGTTCATGTGTGTTGGTTATGTGTGATGGTTCACTCTGTTATTAACTGAATATGGTTATTTTTTAACGTTTAATAAAGTATTGATGCACAGATTAAAGATCAACATATGATGAATAACTAAATCATTAGTTTGCTGGATATACGCTCGTTTCCTTAAGCACAGTTGCGTGTACACACAGGTTACCCACATGGAAGTAGCGTATACAAATTCGAGTATGAAAAGAAAAATATTATTGACTTGACTAATACAGATTCACCCCCCCCCCCCCCCCCCTTCTCAGTGTTATTTCCAACAATTGGAAGCAGAGCAGGTCCTTCAGAAGAAGCTTCATCACCTGAAGGAAGATCCACCATCATGAGTTATCAAGAAAGTAGGTGATCCATCAGACCGCCAATCTTTGATGGGAGCAACATTGTTTATTGGAAGGTAAGAATCACAACCTATCTTCAATCTCTTGGAACAGATATCTAGGCAATCATGGAAGGAGGATATACATTTCCATTAGTAATTCCTATAGATACGGCAAGTAAAAAGCAATATGAAACCAATGCCAAGGTTGTCAATTCATTATTGGGAGGTCTGTCACAATCAGATTTTTTCAAATTTATGCAGCTCAAATCAGCCAAAGAAATATGGGACAAAATCGTTCTAAGCTACGAAGGAGACTCTCGGGTAAAACGTGCTAAACTGAAAACTCTCAAAATTCAATATGAAACTCTCAAGATGCACAATGATGAAAGTATAGCTAGTTACTTCTTACATATAGATGAGGTTGCTAATTGCATGAAGAATCTGGGTGAAGAGATAAAGGAAGTTACCTTAGTTGAAAAAATTTTAAGATCCTTATCTGCTAAATTTGAATCAAAGTATTACATAGAATAAACGAAGATCACAACTTTACTTGACACTTCACGAAATCTTAATTCCTTAGATGAGAAAAGGAGGTCCATTAGATATGAGAGAAGCCACATTTAATGCTTCAGCAAAGGAAATTAAGGAACTAATGAATCGGAAATATTTAGAAGAGAAGAGGAAGTAACTTTGTCAGAAGCTTCAAGGGTTCCAAAAGATTTAGAGGTAAACTACCTTTCAAATGTTTTACTGTGGTGGAGTCTTCATTATGCTGCCAATGTCCTCATAAGATAAATATGATAAAGGGAGGATCTGCAAATGGATAGAAACAAGTGTAAGTAAAAAGAGCTACTTACTCATGAAGATAGCGATGGTTTATCAAATAGTGATGAAGATGAAAATAGTAATGACTATAGACTTTTGATGGCTTATGAAGATGATGATTTTTTGGATGCTTTAGATGAAGATGACCATTATGAAGAAATCTCTAAACTCAAAATCTGTTTAGAAGAAAAGAATATGATTGTAGATACCTTGACATACCAACTTGCTGAAATAGAAAAACACAATAAAAAACTAGAATGTGAAATTGTGGGTCTAAGAAAGGATCTTGAGAAAACAAAAGCTCTCAATGTTAGATTTGCTAAAGGATCAGAAACCTTAAATGAAATTATCAAAGTGTAGCGTTCTCCTCTGATAAAGACAGGTCTTGGATATACTGAAGAAGCATCTTAATCACAGAAGCCATCAACCTCCTCTAAAAGCTATCTTGATGCAGCAAAGAGCAGTGAACAGTTTGACAATCATCAACAAAGACATGAAGCAGATCACCAGGTAAATAAGGCTCAATTTACTTCAAGGATGAACAGAAGCCACAATCAACCTCAGGTAAATCATACTCAATTTTCTTCAGAGATAAATATCAATAGAAACTACAATCACCAGGTCATTAGATTCGATAATCACAGGAACTTCTTTAATGGTCAATGTTTCTCATGTCATAATTTTGGACACAATGCTGCTCAATGTGTTGCTTACAAAACCATCATGACTAGAGAAGCACGAAATCAAAGGAATGTAATAGTGATCAAGAAAAGTTCCTATAATAACTTTTCTCTTCTTGAAAATGAAATAGAATGCTCAATCTATAGCAACTTTGGCCATGAAGAATCTGAATACAAGAATAAATTTCAACAAATATCTCAAAAGGAGCAAACTCCATTAAATCCCAAAATATGGAGAAAGAAAGAACCACAAACAGAAAGATGTGGTATAGCCTTGTATACAGAAGGAAAATAAAACTAGTGGTACATCAACAGTGGATGCTCAAGACACATGACATGTGACAAAGGAAAACTACACTCATATAATTCCTTAGAAAAGGAAAAGAGTGTCTCATTTGGAAACGACACTCCCATTGTCATAAAAGGTAAATGCTCTGTTTTCTTGAAAGAAAAAGTTAAAACTGGGAATGTTATGTATGTTGATGGCTTAAAGCATAACCTATTGAGTGTGAGTCAAATGTGTGATCAAGGAAATGAAGTAGTGTTTTGATCAAATGGATGTGTTGTTCGTGAGCTTGATATAGGAGAAATCGTGATCAAAGGAACAAGAACTCCAAACAACCTATGCATACTCAAGGGAGGACAACAACAGTGCTATCTAAGAAAAAATGATTAAAAATGGCTATGGCACAGAAGATTAGGACATATAAGCTTTTCTCAAATAAGAAAAGCATGCAGATTCTAGGCTATTCATGATCTTCCAGATATCAACATTATTTAAAATACTATATGCAAATAATGTCAATTCGGTAAGCAAACCATATCTCACTTCATCGAAAAGGAAGGGTCAGCTAGAAAGCCTCTTGAACTTGTTCATACTGATTTATGTGGACCATCAAGGAAAAAGTCACCTCGTGGAGAAGAATACTTTATATTGTTCATTGATGATTTTTCCAGATGTGTTGGATAGGTCTTCTAAAGCATAAATATTAAACATTTGAAAAGTTCAAAGCCTTCAAAGCTTTGGTTGAAAATGAATCAGATCGCAAAATCAAATGCCTCAGATTTGATTGAGGGGAATTTACCTCAAATGAATTCTTCGACTTTTGTGAACAACATGGAATAAAAAGGTAGTTCTCCACTACAAGGACTCCTCAGCAAAATGGAGTGGTAGAAAGGATGAACAAAACTATTCAACAAATGGCTCGTGCTATTCTAAATGAATATGGAACTCCTGCAACCTTCTGGGGTGAAGCTACATTCGTCGCCATCACTATTCTCAACCAGGCAAATGTTTGGGTAAACAACACTCAAACTCTACATGAACTTTGGTATGGTAATATTCCTACTGTAAAATACTTCAAAGTTTTTGGAAGCAAATGTTACGTCAAAAGGACTGATGAAAAACTTGGTAAGTTTGAACCTAGAGTAGATGAAGGTATTCTTCTTGGCTAATCTTCCCAAAGTAAAGGATATAAATGTTATAATAAAAGAATTTGGAAAATTATTGAAAGTATTGATGTTGTGGTTGATGAAGCATGCAAAAATCCAAAACAAATAAAAACTGAAGATTATGACAATGAAGAAGACGAGGATCATTTTCGCACATCAAATCACACTAACTCTGAAGAAGAAACCAATGAAGCACCACAAGAAGTGATAACCATAGAAGAAAAGACTCTGTCCAGCTATGTTCAAAAAAATCATCTAGAAACTCAAATTCTAGGGGAAAAAGGGGCACGTGTGCAGACAAGAAGAACTATTACCGAAGCCTCAAGCTATCTAGCATTACTATCTTCCACTGAACCTCAATATGTAAATGAAGCATGCAAAGATGAATGTTGGGTCAAGGACATGAATGAATAACTTGAGCAAATTGAAAAGAATAATACTTGGGAATTAGTTCCTAGACCTCATGATAAGAATATCATAGGAACTAAATGGATATTTAAAAACAAGCTGAACGGAAATGGAGAAGTTATTAGAAACAAGGCCAGACTTGTTTGTAAAGGATATTCTCAACAAAAAGGTATATATTTTGAAGAAACTTTTGCACCTGTTGCTAGAATTGAAGCCATAAGAATGTTTCTTGCTCTTTCTAGTTTTCAGAAATTCAAAGTATACCAAATGGATGTAAAAGCTGTCTTTCTAAATGGAGACTTAGAAGAAGAAGTCTATATTGAACAACCAAAAGGATTCATTCTTGGAAATGATACAAAACTTGTATGCGAACTGAGAAAGTCTCTCTATGGTCTAAAACAGGCTCCAAGGGCCTGGTATTACCATCTTGACAAATATCTCCACCAACAGAGTTTTTCAAAGGGATCAGCAGATAGCAATCTATATACAAAGATTGACACTGGTAAATTGCTAATGAGTGTTGTTTATGTTGATGATATCATTTTTGGTAGCAATGAAGAATCCATGAGTCATAATTTTTCTTTAGTAATGCAACAAGAATTTGAGATGTCCTTGCTTGGTGAGCTTACCTATTTTCTTGGTCTACAAGTTTAACAAAATAAAGATGGTATTTTTCTCTCACAAACCAAATATCTCAAACAGATCCTGAAAAAGTATGGCATGGAAGATTCTAAACTAGTATGTACCCCAATGGTAACAGGACGCAGTCTTAGCTCAAATGATGAATCAACAGCAGTACATCAATCAACTTACAGATCCATGATTGGCAGTCTACTTTATCTAACAGGTACCTGACCAAACATCATGCATGCAATGGGAATAGTTGGAGATTCCAAGCAAATCCAAAGGAATCACACCTTCAGACAATCAAAAGGATTTTCAAATATCTTCAAGGAACACAGAACTTTGGTTTATGGTATCCTAGAGATACAGATATTACACTTCATGCATATATAGATGCGGATTGGGCAGGAAGTGTTGATGATAGAAAAAGTACTAGTGGTGGTGCATTCTATATGGGTTCTAGGTTAGTGTCTTGGTTCAATAAGAAACAAAGTTCAATTGCATTATCTACAGCTGAAGCAGAATGCGTGGCTATTGTACCTTGCTGCACACAACTACTTTGGATGATGCAAACCTTGCAAGATATTCAGATCACATGTACTCCACCCATCTCCATTCTATGTGATAATACAAGTGCCATCGATATTTCAAAGAATCTAGTCATGCAGTCCAAGACCAAGCACATACACATCAAATATCATTTCGTACGTGAACATGTGCTTGAAAAAAAGGTCAAATTGGAGTATGTTCCCTCCAGAGAATAGGTTGCTGATATATTCACTAAACCACTACCCAGAGAGACATTTGAATATCTCAAACAAAAGATGGGAGTAGTTTCTGCATCATCCTACTGTTAAATCCTAATTTTCAAAGAAAGGTGGTTATACGTGAGTTTCATGAAGTGTAGTCGCGCACATATGTGAGTTTTTGTGGGCACAGTTGCGTATATGTTGGTTTGAAGAAAAGTAGTGGGCCAGACTCAGGAAAAAGGGGTCTGCTATGGTTCTGTCAATTATCTGCTCTGATTGATGATGGTTTCAATCTGTTGATATATTGGTCCTCATAAAGTTGTTGATCACTTGATGTATATATGATTGACGATGATGCTTTGACATCACTTACTGACATATGCAATGATAAGATCTGATAGTGAACAGGTGGAACAGGTTCAGGGGGAGAACATGGTTGATGATATTTTGAGAAATAATAATGGATGTATACAAGTTGATGGTCTAGATAATGTTGCTCATGGTGCAGATCATATGATAGTTGCTGATGAATATCTTGATCTTGTTTAAAATATTTGGTCTCTGTTTATAAAGGTCATGAAAAGACCTAATTTGTAACCCCACTATGCATGGGATGGATGATGTAATGTTTCTTGTTTTTGACATGTATAAATAATTGGTATATACCCACTTGGTTGGGTGGATGAGTCAAATTTGGTATATCCCCATTTGGTTGGGAGATGGATGCACATATGAGTCATTGGTGATAGGAAGGTCATTTGTGATGTATTTATAGAGTCACGTTCTTATTTTAGAACATATTTTTGCAGACTTTTCTTATACTCAGGGGGAGCATGGACTCGGTCATGGGAGTTCAATCAGCACACTTCAGCATATCATAGATTTCAGCATGCACTCAGGGGGAGCATTACCCTTTGTCCTTGATGTCAAAGGGGGAGAGTGACTTGGTGTGGTTGTTGTTGCCTTCAAGTCCAAAGGGGGAGATTGTTGGCATTATGATGTATGTGTTGTACTTGATGGAAACCCACTTGTAGCAGAACAACTCACTTGTATATGGTAACTAGATGAATCTACATAAGAGATATCAAATGTGACAGAATGCATGACAGTAACGTTTACAGATGTGATGAAATGCAGGGCAGCTTCAAGGAATCATTTCAGAAGGAAACTCACTCAAATGAAAGATCACAGTATAGCAAGTAAACATAAAAAAATTACAGAATGAAGAAAGAGAGGTATACGTAGGTTCACCATTGAGCAAGCTGTGTATACACACAGGTTCACTGTATATAAGTCATGTGTAAGTACACACGCACTTTCACAGAAGGAAAAGCACGTATACCTTGGAAAACTAAATTTTTGGTCCGAAGTATTTGGTCCATGGTATTGGTCCAAGGTATTTGGTTCGAGGTATTGAGCCCAGGTATTGGGTCTAAGGTATTGGTCCTAAGTGGTTTTGGTCCATGGTATTGAGAAAGGCCTAAAACTATAAAAGGAGGAGATGATCATTAGACCAAGGAGTGCAAGTATCGAATATCTGATGAAGTGTGAGATCTAGGATGCAGGTTATTGGGTTATGGTGCATTGTTGGATCTTAACCAAGCATGAACCTTAGCTGATGATGAGGGATTAAATCTAATGATGGATCAGGATCTTAACGCATAAAATGAACTATCATTAGGTGTTTTTTCTGATGTATATTCTGGATCTGAATTCTGATGCATATATTATTCTGTAAATGATATGATCTGGGCATAACTAAAGTCTGGTATAGTTGCAGAATTCTAAATTTATATTTTCAGATATATACGCTGGTTGGATTTGAGGAAAGCGTGTATGCACATAGGTTTGACAAATGGAAGTAGCATATACCCTATAAAATATGTTTTAGTTTCTTCTGGTTGTTGATGTAGAGTTCTGGGTGTTGCTTTATGTTCTAGTGATTGCATTCTGGTAATAATGTTTAGATTGATTGATTGTGATTTGCTTCAGTAATGATGGATGAGATCTAATAATGGATTAGAATCATAATGACTTATCATTATGTGATATAATGAGCTAGATCTGGTTACTAACACATGTATTATCCTTTATATGTGATGATCTGGGTATGTCTAAAGTGAGGAAGTGCAGCAAAGCTATAAGTAAGTATTTGCAAATCTATACGTTGGTTCGCTTTGATGAAGTTGTGTATACACACTGGTTTGGCTCTTCCAAGTTGTGTATACACTCTGATGCATGGTTTTGAGGTTACGGTTAGTTCTGATTAATGCTGCAATGTTCTAGATATAGTTGATGGTTGTATTACAGTGGTGATTGATTTGAGCTTCAATGTTGTTGATGGGTCCAGTATGAAAATTGGAGGAAACGTGGCCTTCAGATTATGGTGTTGTGTTCCAAGAGTATCGAGTCTGAAAATTTATGAAATGAGGCCCCTGGAGGAAGAGAGAAGGTTGTAGCCTTCTGTAGGTTAGCACTTACATACTAGTGAATATATCGGCTAGTACAAGACCTAGGGGGTTGTAGCTCCCTTCTAGTAGAAGGTGGAGAACGAGAGAAGGTTGTAGCCTTCTGCAGGTAGAAGCCTACGTACTGGTATGAGTCTACACTAGTACAATGTTGTAAAAGGATTATCTTATTATTAAAAGAAGACATAGACAACAACAGTAGGTGGTTTTCACCCACATTGGGTTTCCACCTTAAATCTTGGTGTTCATGTGTGTTGCTTATGTGTGATGGTTCACTCTGTTATTAACTATATATGGTTACTGTTTAATTTTTAATAAAGTATTGATGTATAGATTAAAGATCAACATGTGATGAATTAATTGAATCATTAGTTTGTTGGATATACACTTGTTTCCTTAAGCACAGTTGTGTGTACACGCGGGTTACCCACATGGAAGTAGCATATACAAATTTGAGTATGAAAAGAAAAAGATTATTGACTTGACTAATATTGATTCACCCCCCCTCTCAGTATTATTTCCAACATGAGTAACTACAACAGATGGCAAGGGGGAAAAAGGAACTGCATTTAATTCTCTTAATATAATTTTCTGTTGTTTCTTGAGTTTAGTGAGTTCATGTAAATAAATGTTTGCTCTTGTCTTTTTTATATCTTTGTCTATGTTGTATTCCGCTGTGTCTGAGATTATGAATGTTTTGGAGGCATTTGGAGGATCTAGTGGAATATGGTGAGTTTGACTTGTCTTAGACTTCTTACTTATTGTTTTCTCCTTTACATGAGTAGTAGTTTTTTGTTTCTGATTTGTGATAGACATATCAGGAGAGTTTTTGCTTCTTGTAGTTACTGGCATAGTTTGTGCTTCTTTTTCAGTTGGGAGAATGATATTCCACATTCCATTTAATTCAACCTCTCCTTCCATTTCGACTTCCTCTTCGGATAGGGAGTCTTGTTTTGTCTCTGTATCATATTCAACATTGGAAAGATGGTTGTGATGCAGAAGAAGGGTTTCGTTTAAATGAGGGAAAAGGTTTTTTGGGAGCAGAGGATCATGCAACCTGTTTTTTGATTTCGACCATTTTATTGGAAATGGTTTTTAATACTTCATGAAGGCCTTCAAGATTGAAAGGGTCCTTTGAATTTTTCTTTTCAGAATCATCTTTAAATGTTAGTTTCTTTGATTTACTTTCATGTGTCAATGATCTCTTTTCTAAAGCAATAATCCTTCTTTCTACAAACAAGGATTCTTTCATGTTTTCTACAAGGGTAGCCTTATTGGCTCTATCTACAAAAATTGTAGTATTAAAAGGAAGAGAGGATATATACCATTCTATTTGTACATCTACCGCAGGTTTAGAGGCGGCTGGGATTTTGTTTAGTAACTTGTTAAATTTGGAGTTGAAGTCTTTGATTCTTTCGTCTGAATTTGCTTTTAAGTTAGAAAGACCATTGATTAAAGATGAAATGGTCCTATCATCATCAAATTTTGCAAGAAATACTTCTTGAAAAGCATCCCAGACTCTTATTGAACCTCCTTGAAAGGGAAAATACCAAGATCCAATAGATCCTTGGAAAGTATAAGGAAACAATTTGAGCACAACATCTTCATGTGCAACTCTGTTAATATTAATGGCTGACATAAACTTATATGTTCTTCAGCTGGAAGACCATCATATGGATTGTACTTAGGTAACCTTTTTCTGGATTTACTGGGAGAGAATTTCGTTTAGCAACCAGAACAACAACAGGATTTGTCCAAGGTTGAGCGGGTTGATTGGCCATAGCTTGAGTTGGAGACTGAAAAGATGGGAAGGCTAGTCTAGAAGAATTTATAGATGGCAAAGAACTTACTACTGGGCTAGTACTACTAATAGAAGTACTAGTTGGGAAGGAGTGGATTGAGTAGAAATGAATGGAGAAGTGAATGGATGGAAGGGTGATTTGAGCTCCGTAGTATCTAATTTTGATCTTGATGTAACAAGTTTCCTACGTCATGAAGGGATGGGAAACTCAAAAGGAGTTACTCCAATCTTTTCACTTTGCAATCTAATTAATACACCAGTTTCTCGTAATAAGGATGCAACACTTTCTTCAGAAGCTTTGGGCCTCTTTGGTTTCTCGGCAGAAATGGATATATGTTCCAATTTTTGTATCAAAGAATGGACTTCGGGAGACTTGGGAGTGTAATTCAGAGAAGGTGGTTGTCTTACTACTTCAGGAGACGAGGGAGATGTTTCTATAACTTAAGATTTCGGATTCAGAGATTTTGAATGAGATCTAGAAGGTGTAGAACTGGTGGAGGGTTTTTGACTCTTATGAATATTATTCGATTGATATTTAGATTTACATGCCATTGATAGTTGGATGCCCTCCTTCTAGAGCCAAAATGTTGAAGCCTCAAATTTCTGATGCTCCAACATGGAGGATAACCACCTAGTCCAGAACTTATGACAAATCCTTCTTCGTTTGAAGTGGTGTCTTTGACTAGGGATAATGGGACCAGTTTCCCAGGGTTTTAAAATGAGAGTGGGTGGTTTACGAGTGATTGCAATAAAATAATGATAACTTGAATAACCTAGTCTATCATGCAAATCTCTAACTATCTTGATCTAATATAAACCCAGGTATTTCTGTATAACATGTGATCTACAAAGATATCCGCTTGACATGTGATAATAAAGATAAATCACGCATAAAACAAAGATGATAACTTGTAAAGATAATTTCTTTGACTAAGTAGTTAGTCAAGGAAATGTATAAACTATATATATATATAATCTCAGCTAGGCATCATACAATAGTGCAATTAATGCTTTAACAGAAAAACATATATCGTACACAATTCATGAAAATAAAGTGTTGTCACTAATTAAAGAGAAATGAGAATAATCACATAATATAGAAGCACCATATATGTGAGGTTCTGGTCATTTGACTAATGACATAGATCAACTCCTTCTTCAGATCAAATTATCTTTCAAGTTTACAAAAGGGCATCAACAAAGGAAAATAGTCTCATATTTAAAAGAAATGATCACATTCCATAATTTCACCAAAGAATTCACAAAATTACAATAGTTCATTCTTTGCAAATGTTTTTGATAAAATTATGGACCCTTCTCTAAATGCATGAGAACGGTATAAATACTATTCTAACTAATGTTCAAAAATAGATCATACAAAAATTTGAGGAGGTTTCAAACAACCTTCCTCCCAACTAGTTAACTAACTTGAAAAATAAACATTGGCTTAATGAGTAGAGGCTATGATGATGATTTTTTGTCTACCAGCTTGTCCTTCAAATTGCATATATCGCCACTGGTTTGACTTGAGGAGCTGCCTTGAAATGTGTTCTGACCTATCCTAAGAAAATTGCATCTGTGAGAGGTGGCAGCATCCACTGAGTCGATTGGAGAGAGAAGTTAAGGGTCATGATTTAACTGTGTGGCTTGACGAAGTATTGCCAATATGAGTCCCAATCGGATTTTTCCAAATTTGTGATTGCTTCCCTTTGATTTTCTACCCTTTCCTTCCACTTGTTATGCAATTCATTCAAATCGAGCAGTTCCTTCAGGTTGCCTTATTTTACTAATTTGGTGGCAAACAATGTATGGTTTACCGCCTTTACTATATTCTTTGACACCTCGACCACTGTTGCCACTATTAGTTCCGCTTATTTGATCCTTCTGTCCCAATCTGTGAAAAGAATGTCCTTGTGTGTCTCCTCAACCTCAGGCAGATTGGCTCTCCTCCCCTCTTCTGTTTCTTGCCTTTCAATGAACTCTAAGATTCTGGTGTTCAGATCTGTAAACTCAGTTCTTTGCTCAATTGCTTTATCCGTTAGCTGGTCACTAGTGATCAGATAAGGAGCGATATGTGACATATTTTGGAAAAATTATTCTTGTTGCTTCAATAAGAGAGAATTAAGCTCTAACGCCTCTTTGATAAATTCCTTGATAGTAGGAACATCCTTATATTTTTCCATAGCTGGCTTCAAGTCTTGGAGTTGCATATTTTTTGTTGATATGTCTGCCTCGTGGCTTATTTTCAGTACCTCCATGTTATGTTGCAATTGGGCCAGCTGCTCAGAGGCCTACCTATTTACACTTGCCCTTTCTATTTCAAGTTGTTGCATGAGTTGTGCAATATTTTCTTCTTTTTATTTCAACAAAAGAGATATTTTGGTAGCCTTGTCCATGGTAGCACTTGCGTATGCCCCTGTAAACTATGACAATCTCATCAGTTTTTCAGCTGGGTTGGAAGGGACGTCCTTCTAACTATGTCCATTTGCTCATTCCCAGGCGGGAGTTTAGGGTTGTGTTGATGCCCCGAAAATCGTTACATCAACATCGAGGGATAACCACCCGGTCCGGACCTTAATACAGCTCCTTTTCCGTTTGGGATGGTGGCTCCAACTGGATATAATGGGACCAGTTTCCTAGTAATGAATAAAAGGGGGTGGATGAATGATTGGTTTTCTAATAAGTGATAATAAATGGAGGACTTATTCTATGAGCGAAAACGTAAATGACTATTTTATCCCGGGAAGCTTCTATTCTTAAGTGCAACGTTTAGTGATCTGTGTTCGCTGATAGGCATATAGATGACACTATTCAATAAACAAAGACATTCATTTAAATGATAATTGCTTCGTTCAAATAGTTGAATGAAGTAATTGATAAAACATTGTTACACTTCTCTTTTTATATTACTGATACATGCATGATTAAAAAAATAGCAAAGTGTAAACATCCAATAGTGGAAAGTATAAAGTATATTGTTAAAACACATTCACATATTCAATAATAGCAAGAATGACCAAACAAGAATTCACATAAAAGGAATAAATTCAGACATAGATAATAGTACCATATGAGCTGCGAATCATTCCCAACGCCAATCGCAATTTGAATTCCTTCTTTCGATTTAGAAATACTTTTAGATAAAGGCAGTAGTGCACATTCACATAAAAGCTTCATTATCAAAATTTGGAAAGATTGGTCCAGTTTTCATAAACGAATATGCCTGAAGCACAGTAGTGCAACTTCAGGCTTAAGTCATATACAAAAACTTACGACCCTTTCTAAATACATGAAAGGGTCTATAAATACTAAACTAAGCTAACAAACTACAAAATTAAAATGCTACTAAATTGGTATAATCTGATCTTGAATATCTCTCCCACAGTGATCTGGTAATCGGCAGCAATGATTCATCATTCTGGCTGTTTGCCTTTTGTCCTGAATTGGCATATTGCCAGCATTGGTTCCACTTCTTGAGGGCGGCTGAGACGAGAATTAATTTGGGCAGCATAGGTGGCATCATGTATATCGGGAATGATACACTCGATTGCATCCGTTAGGCATTTGAGGGCGGCTCTCTGGCTGTATGGTTTTACTAGGAACAACCAATAGGTGTCCCAAGTTAAACTTTTAATTCCTGAGATCAATCTCCCATTCTTTTCTAGCTCTTGGTGACATGACTGCTCCAATGTCTTGGATGATAATAATTTACCTGGTGTACATTGAGAAATCATGTTAGATAAATAGAGAGTATTATTAATCAAGTCAATTAAATTGCTCGTAGATAACTTGCATCTAGAAACCGCTCTCTCTGCTTTCATTAATTGGGACTGCCACTCCATGAATAAGATTTCTTTATGGGATTCTAAAATTTTGGGCAAGTTTTCTGCCTGTCCCTCATTAGAGTCCTGCCAAGTAAGAAAATCTGTCAAAGTGTCGTCGGCTTGCTCTAAATCCTACCTGGCATCAACTGATTTTTCTATTATAGATGTTGTTATGTCACACAGAGGTTCAACTTGGGCAATTTCATGACACAACAATCTTATTTGTGTTATTAATGCCTTGTTAATCTGCATTTCCTCTTCTCTGAACTCGGCAGGCTGGGGAAGACTCTTGAACTTCTCTACCTGAGCTGATAATTGAGCAATTTGCTCATCTTTTGTCTTTGCCATCTGTTCATTCATTGCCTTCAACTTTGATAATGCCTCTGATAATTCTTTCTGTCTCTGAATCACTCCCGTATCGATCCTCTGTTTCTCTTCATGCAACTGTTTGTTGAGATAGTTATTTAACTGTTGATGCGTGGACAGTTGCTGTTGTAGTTGTTCTGACTTCTGTTGTTCCTCCGATAGCTGTGCTTGCAGTGAAGCGATCACTTGATCCTTTTCTTTCAACAAATTGTTTACCTCCGATGCCTTATCCATGGTGGCTGCCGAATAGGCACCAGCATATTGGGATAACTTTGTCAGGTCATCGGAGGGGTCGAATTCTTCCCTCCACACCACATTAGCTGTTATTATTTGTTCAGGGAACAAAGAAGGTTGATTAATCCTTCTTCTTTTCCGCTATCGCTTTATTGCAGCCCTGTGTTTTGGGCTATAGAAAACATCTAGTGGAGGAATGTCCTCCACCTGCAAAATAATTTGATCCGAAGGATTCTTGGGAATTATTTCTACTACTGTAGTTGGGGGTAGATTGTTGATTCCTTTGCTTGGAACCTTCTTTGATGCTGTATCTTGTGTATCGGCCGCTTTGGATGTATCGGCATCCATTGAGCTCTCAATATTGATTATAATTGTATTAAATTGTTGCCATTCCTCGAGCAATCTTGGGTCCATTTGAGTATTGACACTCACCTCTTTGCTGCTCTGCTCCTGTTGCTTTTTCTGTTCCTCCTCCCGTATTCTCTCCTGTTCTTTCTTTTCTGCTTCTTCTCTGTCTTTCCTCTGTGGTTCCTCTTGTTCTTTCCTCTTTGCCTCTTCCTGTTCTAACCTCCGGAGTTCCTCCTGCTCTCTTCTTTGGACTTCTTCAAAGATTTCGGATGTAGTAGGAGGTTCGCTGGTAAGCTGCTACTCAGGCTCGCTTGATTGTATCATCGTGGCAGTAACTAACAAATCTAGAGGCAGAGTTTGCAACCTCTGCTCTCTAAGTTTATTAAATTCTACTAACCCGTCATCATGGTATCTCATTCTAGCTAGCTGTTGCACCTGAAATATTGACTTGGCTGAGGAGAACAGGTCATCAAACTCATCTTCCTTATGTTCAAATTTAGTGAGTTTGGCCTGGTCTAGAGCATTATAGATGACTTTCTTCAGGTCGAAACGTCTATTAGGCAGAGTGGCGAGACTTAGGATGTTAATTTTTTCCGCCTCTTTCTCTGCATGTTTATAGTCATGCAGAGTATAGACGCCACACCTTAGAGGAAAAGGAGGCCAAACTTGCTTCTTTGAATTTCTGAGAGTCTTTGTAGCTGATGTGGTTGTAAGCTGATATGCTATCTTGCATGCTAATAGTTTGTCTGATATATACAAGGGGAGGATATGAGGCCTGGCCTGACTGCCGAAAACTCTTATATAAGTGAATTTTTCTTCTCCAAACTAGGTTCCTAAGGCTGTCAAGTCAATCTCTTCCTGAGAGGAAATATTAGGGGCAGGTCTATCAAAAATTGTATAGTAAATAGGTAGCATGAATCCATTGCAGACTTGGTATAAGTGATGTTTATAATGAGCTTTCCATAATTTCTGGTGATAGATATGAATAGGGATAGGGTCCTGTGGAGTCCATCTCCACCCTAACACAGGAAACTCAGAATTAAAACAGAGGGTGTCCAAAATATAGGCACTAAAGTAAAATGGAGGGATGAACCTATCAGTAACACGGGATTTGTTTCTGAATTCAAGAATAGTTGTAGCCAACTTATCCAATAATATAGTCCCCCAATCCATGATTTCACTATTACATGCTGCTTCCATCAAAGATACCATTTGTACGGAAAATTTTGAAGAACCATGCAATCCCCACATTCGACACATCATGACTCCAGCATAACAATAAGGAGAGCATAAGGAGTCGACGGAGTACTTACCCAAAGACTCATGTTTGTGTTTCATCGGGTTCTGCCTCCATTCCCGTATAGGCTCTGACTCAGTTTCATTCTCATCTCGAAATTTCTCCAAAAATGGTTTATTATACTTCTTCTCTGGTTCGGGAAAATGGCACATTTGTCTGAAATCATTGGGCTGAAATGAACTGAATACTCTCCCATCAATAGTACAAAATGTTCTGTCTGTAATTGGAATTTCTTCAATTGCCCATCTCACCACATCTGTATATGGAAGAATTTTCTCTCGAGCCGCTATCCTGTGTAGGTAGGAATCAACCAAATCTTTTAAAGTAGCATCAGATTTCCGGCTTGAGCCTGCTGTAGCTCGTACCAATGTTTGCTGAGGTTCCTTGGCTTCAACCAGGTTGTAAATATTTTGCCAAGTAGTACTGCCAAGGCTGAGACATGTGGTATCTGAGATTAATCCCTTTTTGCTTGGTCCCGGATCGGTGGCATGTTGTCCTGTTACTGCAGAAGTTGAAGTCGTTCCAGATTTCTTAGATTTCTTCCCCATTTGGTTTGAAATCGTTACTGTGGAAAAAATCTACACAAGAGAAAAATGAACGTAATGCGGAGAATAGATGGTGAAAACCAAGTATGGAGGAATTGTATCAATCAATGAATAATGGAAGATTTATCATAAGGCTACCGCGGATACAATCTCTGAAGGGATTTAGGCATAACTGCTCCATTAATTGGCCGTTTAAACCTGTCAATCATTTAAAGGCTCATTATATCCTTTACTTGCCGAATAGTCATTTAAGCGTGGATTTGACTTTTTGGCAGTTGGACGCAAGCGAATCACTATTGGGAAGAGAAAAGGCTTTTAATGATAATTAATATAATATACCGAAGTCATATCAATCCTTTTCGAAAGTCGCATTTGGCTTTATCACAATCGGCGATCGGAGGAAGCCTTGGGCAATCTCATTTAAGTTTTTGTGTAATCCCCGATCACCGATAGTGATATCGCTTGACTCGCATCGGGAGTTTTAAGGAGGAGAGTTAGATATATTCATATTGCATTCCCCAATTGCCGATTGCGATATCGCATCGGAGTAAGGGGAGGGGCCTTTTATTATTTGTTTTCCCGATAACCAATGGTTACTCACCCTTGTCGCATCGGGGAGAATCAATGGGTCATGGTTATGCATCCTTTGTTGTTGCGATATGCGATCTTGCGATCGCTTTATCGCAATAATAAAGAATTATTCATTTTATTTTTTAAGACCTATTATTTATCAATTCAAAAAGGTTCTTATAATGTTTTGCTTGTTTCCAGACCTTTAGAAGAGTGATGGGTTAATACCAATTTAATCTAAAAGGGACCCATTTCATATTATAATTTTCTAAAGTAAAATTTTATGAAATGGGGGGTTGTTGTATAGTACAACAGGAGGCAATGGAGGTAAAACAATGGGTTGTGTAGGTAAATATGATGATACTGATGGAGGTGGTGGAAGAAAGGATGAGGTGGCTGAGGTACTTGGAGATGTAATAGAGGTACTTGGAGGTGTGGTGGATGTATTTGGGGGTGTAGTGGAAGATGAGATAGCAGTTAAGTATTCAAGCTTATACTAAATGTAGGATTTTTTTAGTAGTAATTTGGAGTTGGTCAGCAAGACTTTGAAGTTTGTCAATATTCAACCACAACTCATGATCAACTCTAGCAGATAGAGATTCTAAAGAATGAGAATGAGATTCAAATTGAATAGGTTCATATATTACTTCAAAAATGCAAGATTCAGATTTTGACCTTAAAAGGGAAAACTCTGACTGAGTATCAAAAGGAAGTTGCTCAAAGGCAAATAGATTTCTAGGTAGAGAAGTTGTTCTTTTAATTTTTTAAACTACACTTTTAGTGATAGGTAATTTAACTTTTCTGAGCAGTTTTTCAGGATCTTCAACAATAAAAGGTGGATTTGGGTCAGGATTTGACCTGGTATATCTTTTAGAAGCTAGAATTTTGTCTCACCCTAAGATTGATGAAATTTGTAAATCAACCTATGTTTGGATACTGGAAACTATCAACTACAAAACCAATTCTCTTGAAAGCTCTAAGATATCTCCCAGGAATTATTTATCAGTCATTCTTGGGTAGTGGTGCCAAAAATGTTAGACTCTATAATTTCTTAGCCTAAGGAGGAGATCAAAAGAGGTAACATTGAACCACTTTTAGCTCAATGGCTAGCCCTACTGAGCCTAAGAGGGATATTTAAATTTTTTAATCAATGAATAGTTTTAAAGAACAAAATTTTTAGACTAGATATGTATGTTTATTTGTATGTTTGTGAATTTGAGATTTTAGGGTTTGCTGGACTAGAGTTTAGAGCCAGTGATTAGGTCTAGGCTTTAGGAACGCAGAGACAAATATAGAAAGGAGCTAGGCATCTAAAGGCTATGGTGTACTTGAAATATTGTCAATGTAGTATAGATTAGAAAGTTTTGAAGGTAGTAATGAGCATATGTAAGTATGAGTTCATTAGCTTTTACAATAAATAAACACAACTATGAACACCACATAAACAAAGCTTGAAATCAAGAATCTTGTCTATTTAACTGCAAGGTAACTCATATATAGAAGACAAAGCATGTGAAGAAAGATAATTTATCTATTAGAAAATGATATAAAGATTAAGCAAACACCATACACTCACAAAACTAGAGTTCCTGAAAATAGTTGCAACTTCTCCTGTATTCGCTGAAAATATCATAACATCTAAGCCTCCTCCACAAAAGTCCCACCTTTCTCTCTGAATGCGAAAGAGTACATATAGACTCAATTGAAACACCTCCCCAGCTTCAGGAGTCTAATTCATAGGTGGTGGAACTGATTGCAAGATTCTCTCAACCAACAGGTGAGAGTGAGAAGGTCAAATACAAACACCGCTTGTAGACTTTGTTTTGGACTATACTTCCTCAATGAGGCCTATTAAACATAAAAGAAAACCTATCATGTGCATTTATTCATGCCTACCCTATATAAATTCGAACCAAGTTCAATTACATTAAGAGCTTTGACTTTGACCAAGTCAAACTGAAAATTAGGAAATTTACATAATGAAATTTAAAATAAAAAATACAGGAAATTGCAGAAGCACAACGCTGACTTTGAGCCCATTTTAAGGTTCCTTCCAAAGGTCCAAATGAAGATCGTAAAAACAAATAAACTATATTTTCAAGTCTAGTTTCCATAACACCTTCAATTTTTGAAAATGACCCATTGGAAGGCCTTTAAACACCAATCTCCCAAAGTCGCTCTGGAAGCACAACGCCTATCAAAAAGAGGTTCAAAAAGCTGATTTTTTTCCACTTTTTTCTCAAAATTTAGGCCACGTTTGGAAAATATGAAGAAATGGGTTTTGAGAGGATTCTAAGGGATTTCCAAAAATACAAGCCATTCTTGATTTGGGTGCCTAAGGAAAAAGTGCAGCACTAAGACGCTGTGCTTCTGTGACTGGCCAAATTTTTGCATAAGGCATCAAAATTTCCAAAAAACCAAAAATGATCAAAATTTATTAAAAATTTGTCAAGAGCTATAAAATTATGTATATTAAGACCTCATGGATGCTTCATAAGTCATCTTAAAGTTTCCTTTATCATTTTGGTCTTTTAGGCCTTCTTTGAGCTTGATTTCAAGTTGTTTGACCTTGACATTGCAAATCATGTTTTGGGCATGGTAGTGATGTGCCATGTGCCTTAGTAGCTAATTGTCTATATTGTCCTTGCCTAGAAGCTTCTCCAAGTGGTCATTTATCATGTCTAACCAATACTCTCTATCTTGATTGACTTCTAGGGAAATTATGTCTTCTAACTCTAGTTCCTCATCCAGTAAGATGTGTTTTTCCTCTTCTTTTAATGCCTTCTTAAGCCTTTTGGTTCTTGGCCTCTTTCTATTACCTTTTAAATAAGTTCCTTTAGGCTCATTGATTTCCAAGAATACTTTTCCCTTGCCTCCTTGCTGCAATATTTTAACTTGCTTCTTTTCCATGATTAGTTATTTTGCCTTCAGTTGACTGTTTTCTTGTTCTAAGAATGAAATGACAAATCTTGCCCTTGCCATGATATACATGAGTTCTCTAATATTAGAATAATTTTATTTGATGATCTACTGCATGTTTGAAGGCTCTTTTTCTACTTCTAAGTCTACCAACTCAAACTCATGCTCAACCAAATCTTTATCCTGCACTGGTGGTCCCTGTTTTGCTTATGTAGAAGGCTTGGCCCATTGCACCATGAGAAGAAAACACAAGCCTATTTCCTCTTTTGTACATCCTAGTCACCTCACGTTTAGGTGCTTTAGGAATTTCCAGTGATCTACTTGAGGACCCAATCTCCATTTGCTGTGTTGGCATGTTAGAATGTTGAACTACCACACTGGATTCATGCCATTTCAAAGCTATCACCAAGAAAGATTCCCATGTCATATTCTTCTGTGCAAGTTGATGAAGCAATAAAATCTTGATCAGATTTTGATGAAAGAGACTAGGATAATTTTCTTTTCTCTTCACTTGTACCTTCTCTGACATCTTGGAAAGGCATCTGTATAGATAGTTGCACATGTTTAGATGTTTCTTAGCTATAAAGTGCATTAGAAGCCGGATGTGATAGGCATATAGTCCAGAGAACCTTCCTTCACATGTGAATATTTTCATGATAACTTTCATCAATGGAGCATACTTCTCCAACAAGTATCTAAAAGGCATGATATGAGTATGGGTTTCCTTGTATGGTGTTTTCAAGAAAGATCTATAATGTACAAGATCAAGGTTCATCCCCTTGAACTGGTATTCACCATGATTTCGTATCCCTGTAGCAAGTGAAATAGAGGCCACTAAAAATCTGAACTCAGCACCAGCAATAATGGCACTTTCACCTTTCAAATGAGTAGCAACCCAATCTGTCAACTGCTCATGGAATCCTACTTCACACACCCTTTTGCAAAAATCTAGACAATTCACATCTTCAAAGCATTATTTGATAAAGGGTGATGAGTTGATATTATTGCACTTGGATGGTTCATATCTGAGGATTTTTCATCCCTTGTGGTGTTTCTTCCTTTCTGGTGAAGATTCTCCTTCCATGATGACAGAAACCCTAGCAGCAGGAAAATGAGAAAAACCAGTGTAGGGATGAGTGAAAAATGAAATGATGGGTAGGTGGAGTGGAAAAAATGGAAAGAGGAGTTTGTAGGAGGTGGATATGGACTATGAAAAAATTATGAAGATGAAATGAGGTGAAATGAAGGAATGGTGTATTTGTGAAAAAGGGAAAAACAGGGTTTCTAGGAAAATTGTCCAAATTCCATAGGAATGAGCTAGGGTTTCATTTTTGGTGAAGTAACTTAGTGGTTTGTAGTTGGTTTAGTGCTTCATGATGTATATTAAACATGTGTAGAGGTGTAGAATGAGGGTTTGCATGCTTAAACCTATGAAAACTAGATGACCATCATCAATCCTAACATCATTTCATGACAAATTCACTAGAAACCCTAAATGAAGAAATATTTAGCTTTGAATTCATCTTGCAAAATAAAGGTGAATAAGAGGATGTACTTACTTGTAGATAAGTCTAGGTTTGCAAGAAAAATGATTTGCAAGCTTTACATTTTGATTTGGGTGAGTTCTGGGTGATTTTGAGCTACTCTAGCACAAGCGCAGTGCAGTGTCTAGAAGCGCAGTGCCAAAGCACATCGCCATGTCCAAAAGCACAATGCCGGTCTCAGAAGCGCAACGCGGTCTCTGGAAGCGCAACGCTTGGAGGTTTTTGCTAATTTTTCCTAAAACCCTGAGTTTTTCTCACCAATGGGAGGGAGAGCTCGATGCATATGGAAGAATAAGAGGTAAATAAAATGAGTTTGGGACTTTTTGGTTTATATAGGCAAGTTAATTTCCTCTTTGAAAAGAAATGGGCCCCACAAACCTCTCGAAAATCTAATTTTCGACCTTCAAAACTGAGTCACTGTAGAAAGTTGAAACCTGGGTTGTATTTTCACTTTTTGAACATTGGAACTTCTTCTCTTGGAGCCTATCAAACTAAAATCATGATGAACTTGTGAAAGCTCAACAAGTTAATGTCAAAATTTGCTTGGTCTGTTTTATTCAATGTTGGATTTACACGTGATATTTATGGACCTTGAAAACCCTAATGACCTAATGAAAAAGCCTGAACCTGAATGGAATGATGATGATGACTAACATAAGGAAATATTTCTTTTATTATGACACCTTCATTTGAATGAGATAGGTGACCATCATATGTGACTTTCCCAAAATACTAAACTCATTCCTAGACCAACTGGGCAATAACCAAATTTTACTCTGTAAACCTAGTGACATGGTAAAATTTTGATTTTGAGACCCCCTGACAGAATTGGTAAAAGTATATTTGATCATTCATGACAGGCAAACAATACTGACACTAATAGGTTGTACATAATGTTAGTTTGTAAGTTCATTCCTTTTATGTTTGCAGTGTGCCCCTTCCATATTCATTACAATTATGGAATTGCATTACTATCGGTTCAATAACAGCAATGTTTCTCACACGCACTAAAAAAACACTTAATTGAATATTCGATAATTAGTATTTAATTCACATATGTAAAAAGTATTAATAAAATTTATTATTAAATAAATTTGATTTCATCATAAAGTTAAATAAATTTAATTTATATTAATGATTTTTAGGTTTATAATCATTTAATGAAAGGTTTCATTATGCAAAAGTAACTTTGTGCGCACAATGTAAGCTTTAATATGAACTTTGCACAGAGAAACATGTTTCTACATCTAGCACAAGTTCTTTAAATTCTTATTTTCTTTAAGAAAACAAATTGTACACGTCTATAACTAAATTACTTACAAAAATTGATTTACCATTGACTATTGCAAAATGAAATATGGATTTTTTGCACAATGATTTGAAAAATAAAACCCATAATTTAATGTATTATTATTATTATTATTATTATTATTATTATGATATTATGTTTTCAAGTTGTGTCATAAGTCCCTCATGTTTTTTAAAAGTGATAAAATTTATTATTAAACAAATATGATTTAGTCATAGTCAATGTTCCATTGTGCAGAGATTTCACACTAGACAAGAAGCTTACTCTATGCAATGAAACTTTCATTCCAAGCCTCGTACAATGAAAGCTATGCACAAGGAAGCTCCACAAAATTAAACATTGATCCCTGCAACTCTTGCTTTTGTACATGCATTCATAAATACAGAGCACTGGGACAAAATAATTAACATTTCTGCTTGAGAAGTATTGAACAGTAATCAACATAGTTACAACAACTATAATTGTATTCAGATTCAAACGTTAATCACCATAGCTATCATTAAAATAAACATTACAAATGGAATAAATATCTCACAACCAAAACTTTTGCCAAACATTCATTTCCATTGTAAACAGAACTAGAACAAAGTAATCAGTCTTTGTGCTTCAGAAGCCTTAAATAATAACAACAATTGTATTCAAATTCAAATGTTAATCACTACAGCTATGATTGAAATAAAAATTACAGATGGAATAGATATCTTAACCAATACTGAATTAAGGAATTGGACCATTCCATGATAGCATACCCATAAAACATCAATAGCTAAATATTATCAATAGAAAATTGAATGTTCCAAGGTATTGAAACACTTACAATATGCAAAATCATAGCTCGACATTGTTTAGCTATTAGCTATCTCTTGGAATAATTTTTCTTACAACGAATTCCTTCACTTTAGCTTTAATGAATTTTTTCATCAGAGTGACAGTAATGTCATATTTAATATGTTCATTGAATATTTCCTCTTCAATTTATCTAGCTTCTTCTTGCAATTGTGGAGCCAAAGTAGAGTATTAGTCATTAACACTAACAAAAGTAATTAGTTATTTGCTAATTTTCTCTAAAATAATTAGTTATATCATAAAACTCTATTATATATCATTGTTTCAACTTCTCCAATCAAGCCATCGACCTGTATTTCAAAATTAACATAGACTCATATGTAATGCACATACAATTAAAGTCCCAAACAACTACTACCACCTTGAGATACACATTAGCTCTTACATTTTCTACGCCTCCACACTCATAAATAATGTCCTTTAATGTTTTGATTTTCTCATACCATGTAGCTTTGATCTAGTTCATCTGATCAACATCTAGCAGCCCTTGTTTCTCTTTTTCTAGATCAAACAATAAATCAAGATTTTGGCTAAAAGTTATTAACTCATTGTCCACAAATTCCTTGTCTCCCTCAAGCTCAATTTTGACCATCTTGACAGAAGATTTAGTTCTCTTCTTTAAATGATGAAGATCTAAAGTTTCTTTCCATGCAGATTCAATAACCTGCAATGTTTCAAAAATATACTAAGAATATATGATGTCACTAAATTGAGAAGATTGACAGGTTTATCAAATCTATGGGATGTATCAAGACTAGAAATTGGAAATGTCATCTATGTATTGTTAGTGGGGTCTTCAGATAATTTTCTAACCCTTTTATTTTCTCCTTAAGCCTCATATTTTATGCTTCTTTTCGACTAACAGACTCTGCAAGCACATCACCACTAGCTTGATGCAATTTCATGAGCCTTGGCATTGCAAACCCAAACAGATTGATATTCATTTATGCTCGATCAACAACCTTTTTGTTGCAAACATGTACCCTTTAAATCTTCAATCTTTAACTTCTCTTATCATCATTTTGACCTTGTAGAGTGATAGGACAGTCATCAAAATTAATGACCTCTTTTGAAATTTTCTCCATCATTTTCTGATTTTCTTGTAAACAAGTATTGACCCAAACAAGTAGTATAGCACTCTCAATTTCCATGTCATCACCTCTTCAATGATCCATGTTTTAGGTAGACCCTTGGATCTATTTGATTCAGTCGTGTGCACTCTTTCTAGATTTACTCTATGAAGAGGCTCTTCATCATCCCCGTCATCTAATAGCCCACCATGCACCAGTTTTTCACTTGTAGTAGTTTTTTTCCTTTTTTGGCTGGTAGATGAAGTCAAACCAGCACTGTGTGTGCAAGATTGAGATTGTCCTATAGGATTTGTGCCACTTTACTTGTGTCTTCCTCCTATGTCAATGATCTCATTTTCAACAATCTCTTTAGCACCTACTAGGTTTTGTTTTGTTTTGTTGACACACTACGACTTTCCTTACTCTACTCTGTAATTCTTGGAAAGAAGTTTCCAAGAATAAACTCTAAGTGTTACATGAAATTTTTTATCTCTCAAAGCCTTCAATAGATTCAGATTCACCAAAGTTAAAAACATCTAAAGAATTTTTAAGTTAGTGTTGACAGTTCTGGACCCACCAACATGTCAGGGGATCTCCCTAGTAAGAAGTCTGATCTAGACCTTAAACCATTTGGTGTAGGAGTCCCAACAGTGGGTCATACGATATCGCCTTGACCATGATTTTGTACAGAGAAAAGTAAGATGTCCTTGTTGGTAGTAAGGGTGTGACATATGCAAAAAGTCAAGGAAGGTGCATGAGCGGTTCTAACACACGGAGAGTGAGGTGAGTGTGACCCTTGGAAATCTATGAAAGCACGGAGATAAGAAGGGAGCACACAAGAAAATATGCATCACAACATGGAAGGTAGGTAAGCTAGCAATCCAAAGTGATGGTTAAACCAGCAACACATTTCAGTAAGATTCATACATACATATATAGAAAATAGCTACACATGCATGCGTAAGAAATTAGATACATATATCATTTAGAGTAAACAAGATAGATGAAATACAATACGACATATGAATGAAACGTGTTGGTTCTGTTATATTAAGAAGTGTAAGTTCTAGTTATACAATACAACCATCACCAACCATTAGTTCTGACAGTGAAACATTACAGTCACTACCGCCTACTCCTCCAAAGAGATATATTATCTCTGCACAGTCGAGAAGCCAAGGCATGTTACAATACTGTCGACGCTCTCTCTAAGATACTCCTATCAGAAGCTTGGCTGACCAAAAGCCTTTACAATGAGTATGAGGTTCTATTTATAGCAAAGGGTGGGGTAATCCTTGGTATTCCCCTTTGTGATCATTGATCTATCCTCATGACTCTTCAACTACTCTATGACTGTTACATTCAACTATCGATACTTGAACTTCCACTTGACAAGAAATTACATACAATATGCACATGTACCCATGTGAGACAAAATGGCTTGAGAAAGCCATGCAAGACATCACTAACACTTGGATTGTTGTGGTGAGACCAACTCTTTGACATCCTTATGATGGTCGATGGTGGTGAACTAATGCCAAGCTTGGTCATCCATGATGGTGTCCATGCACTCAATGGTGACATCCTATTGAAAGAAAACTCTTGCCTCCATTGCATCCGGGTACACTAATATGGTCCCTCTATCCAACTCATTTGATAACATGCACATCATCATCTTGAGTGTGGTTGGACTAGCTACATACTGATGCATAGTATCTGTGTTGATCTCCAAGTTTGTGTTGGTTACCATGCACATCAACTTGTTGAAGTACATATTCAACTCTGGTCAGACTTGCTTCTTGTCTTTGCCTTGATGAGCGTGCCAAATGGGTGGGATCGCATGCACGCGTAGAATGAAATGCATGTTGTTGAATTCCCTTGCATGTGATCAACAACACTTCTCACCTTGTTTGCTCCATGCCAGCTGCTAGGATGGATCTATAACTTGTATGGGCACAATTTCATTCATTTGTGCATGTTGCACCCCCTGTTGTACCTGTTCCTGCTACAGCTCATTCTCTCGTCTATGAAGCTCTTGTTCTTCCTTGAATTGTTGCTTCAGCACATGCAACTCCTTCTCTATTTCTCTCTCTGCCTTAGACCAATCTTCGTGTCATGTCGTCACCTCATAGCCTCAATCTCCAAAGTTATTTTCATCATGAGTGGATCTGCTTTGAACTTGCAACTTTGCTCCGCCTTTAAGTTGTCGAAAAACTTCCTCTTACATTCGTCGCACGTAGGTGTGATGCCTTCTGTTTCTATTGATGGTGCTGCTCATTTTGATGTCATTTCCATTCATCTTGATATCCTTTTCCATGAAAAACTTGATGTTTTCATGGATAGGCAAGTTCATAGACACTTGCTCAACTGCATCCCTAAGTGTGCTCTGAACGGTGTCTTCAACTCTTCTCTCCTGGAAGCCATTGTCCTTGTGCTGATAAGAGGTAGATGAACACCTATGATACCTGGAGACATATCAACACTCATGACAAGCAATATATCAGCCAAAAACTAAAACAAACTAGAGGATTGACATGCAACATACCTGTGTGACTGTCTATGAAAGTTGTGCAATTTCCACTGGGAGGTCAAGAGACTGACTGCCAAAACTGCACAAGGCACTGTTCGGGCTGTCAAGAAGCTGACTGAATACTAGAACTACACAATGCATTGTCCAGCCTGACCTGTTGAGGACTGAAACTGTGTAATTAGCAATTTCAGTCACCAATGATATGCAACCAACAAACTGCATTGTATAGTTTCTCGGACCAGCAAGAGACTGCCTCCAAGAATTGCACAATGTAAGCCTCGAGGATAGTGCTAGGCTAGAATTACAAAATTTCTAGAGGGAAGGCATAGCCTTCACTTCCAAAAATGCATAGTGCTAGGCAGGCAAGGCACGGTTCTGGCCAAGGCAGCCCAGACCCACCAACGGGCGACTCAAAACATGAGAAGTCTAAATGCATGGTGAAACTGAATGTAAACAAGAGTGAATGATCATGCATGCAAATAGAGAGTGTAGGATTCAGAAAATGGGCAAACATGCATGTGTGTGAAGCGATTTTCCGCAACGACGATTGTTCGTGCAAAAACAACATCATGCATGTAACAACAGTGAGATGCGAACGAAAACTAAAACAATGCTTTTAAAAGCTAACATACATCAAAATGACAACAAGCACTCACTAAAATCAAGTATACAACACTCACACAAATAGAAACACAAAAAGCATTAGAAATGCAATGCAAGACATGAAAAGTGGGCTTACCCCAAAACAATTGAGTTGAATGTGCCAACAACTCCTAGATGCAATGTGGGATGTTAGAACTATAAGGTCAATGTGAGGAATGAGCTCTGCAATGTCTGGTTGATTATTTTTTATAAGATCAAGGTTGTGGCACACATTCCACAAATCTGGGCTGAGTAGAGATGGATTCCCCAAAGGAATTGCACAAATTCTAGGAGGAATAGGTGACTGTCTCCCAGGATTGCACAATTTCTGGGCTGAGCCGCTATCCTAGGTCAGACCTCGCAATTTTCTCAAGGAATCCTGTCTGACTATATTGCACAATTTCTAAGACGAACAAGTGTCTGTCTCCAAAGATTGTGTAATTTCTGAGTTGAGCAGCTATCTGGGTCAGACCTCACAATTTTCTCAAGGAATCCTGACTGACTATATTGCATAATTTCTTAGAGGAACAGGTGACTGTCTCCTAGGATTGTGCATTTTTTGTTAGCTTTTGGGCTGGATGTGCCAAAGGAATTGCAAAATTTCTAGGAGCAGTAGGTGACTGCTAACCTTAATTGCGCAATTTTTGGGCTGAGCAACTATCCTGGGATGAATTGCACCATTTTTTAGAGGAATACTATCAGGAAGAATTGCACAATTCTAGATCCCAGTTGGATGTCCCACTAGGTTTATGCAATTTTTGGAGGGAAGGTTGGTTCCCCTCCAAAATTGTGCAATTCCTAGAGGGAGCTGCTCAACCAGCAACTGACACTAAGTCTGGAAATCATCCTATGAAGGAGGTGGAACAAGGTTGCATGCACTGGCTGACAAGACTCTATGAAACAGTTGAAGTTGATGTGCTTGACATTGCAAGACATGTTGTGGAGGATGGTTGGTAGGGAGGCTCCAAAATGAAGCTAAGGAAAAATTTTGGAGGGTGGTTGTAGCTGCTACAACACTTGGAGACACACTAGTAGAACTCTAGGTCTATGAATGGAACTTATTCGTGAAAAGAGAGTCTAACACCTCCGGAAGTATTGTTTAGTTCTCTTTTCATCTTGGTTTCCACACTTTCTTGATTGTAAGATGTAGGATCCACCAAGCCCTTGGTCAGTCGACACACATTGAAGCCAAGCCAAAATAGTTGTTTCCATTGGGGATGAGGGGTATATTGGTGCACAAGCCTTATGGTCGTCAGAGTTTAATTTTTCATCTCTGATGTTGCTTTGCTACCAACAGGCCTAGATAATACCCTGACAGAGTCACGCAGGAGCACAAACATTACTTTGATACCAGTAACCCTGGTCAGTACCCTAGTAGAGTTACTTGTATCACCTCTCTGCGCAGGTAGTTGTTCTCTTCTTTCGCCTTATTCATTTTTTATTTTTCAAATTTTTTTTTTCCACATTTTCATTTTTTTCCATTTTTTCATAATTGTTTATAACACTTATTCATTTCAAAGGTAGAAGAGGGATATCAACTTATTGAGAGTAGAAAAGGTTGTTCCTTTAGAGAAGTAGTTTTTATATATACCTCTGACGTGCTTGTTAAGGTTTTCCCCCTCACCTTACTCTACTTGACTGAGACGATAAGGATTAACCCAAAAACAATCGACTAGCGTAGGTGATACTAGTTAGCGCGCAAGGATTATGTTTTCACCAAGCTTCACTTTGAAGAGTACATATTTTCCATTGATGTATCATGGAATAAAGACAACAAGTTATTACATAAGAGAGTGGACAACAGATAACCACATGTTGATAGTTGTACAAGTCCTCTTGCACTTTACCCAACTTGTTTCAAGAGTTGCACATGGTCCATGTGAAACTAACCTATGGACATAAACAAGAAAACAAATAAAAAAGCAAATCAAGAAGTAGAAGAAAATGCATAAGAAAATCAAATGAGCAAACAAACAAGCAAACAAACAAACACACAAAGAAAGAAGCAAACTTGCATGCAAGAAAACAACTTAAAAAGCAAACACTACTCCTACTCCTAAGCTAATAGTGCATGGGTCACCTCACATGAAGTGATACTTCCAATGCAGCCATCGACACATTGGTTGACCCATGTTGGTGAAGGAATGGTTCGCGGACAACGCAGTTGTGTGAACCAGCAGATGTCAAAGATACAACAATGAAGACAGACACACTCCGAGCTTAAATGCGTCCACAAAACAAAAACGAGTGGAAGTGCATGACCTGCAGTCCATGGACATACCATGATGTTGTGTGACACTACATGCAGATGTTCAGCACATGGATACTCTTGACTGTGACATGCAAGCACACGTGAGGAAGCTAGACCACTTACGTTGTGCAAGTGTGCTTCTTGTGTAAGATTTCTCCAATGTATGAGGGATGGGATCATGTAGTTCGAGTGGAGGAAGTGAAATCTGAGTGTCAAATTGATCTTCAGTGCATACATATGAGTGATGAGGAGCCTTTCATGTTTGAACAATTTCGTGATCAAAAGTGAAACCAACCTCAAGACAGGGAGGGCCTGACATAACCATTAGCTCAAGCTAAAGTGCCTCGATAGTCTGCGAAGTTTCAACTTTGTTAATAGATGAATCATCATAGACCAATGGCTTAGATGGATTAACAACGATTGAATCAACATCTTGATTAGATGATGAGGTAAAGAGATCACGACAACCAAGATCAAAATACTCAAGATGTTGGTCAACATCCTCATGATTTGATGGATCACACAGAGGGGTAGATAAGAAGCAACAATGTTCATCCTCTGCGTTTCCAAAAAGTATAGATGAAAAATCAAGTGGACGTTCAAATAATGATTGGTCCTCTCCATTGTCAGATAATGGATTGACATACGGTGTGTCCTACAAATGATCACCGATGGGTTCATCCGTGGATGGATATACACAAGAAAAATCAGGGATGGCAGGATCATCAAGGATGTTAGGAAAAAATAGAGGAGGTGCGGACAAACATGGATGGTCCTCTACTTTTAGTGGATGTTCAAGCTCCCATTCATATTCTTCATGAATGAAAACACATGTTGGTTGTGTAACACCAACTCCATCGATGTCTTGATCCTCGTTCACAACAACTGTAGAGTCCGGAATGGAAGAAGACAAGATAGTGTCATTCGGAGGATCATTCGAGTACGAAGACAAAGGTTGAGGTACAAAACACATGTGAAGAAATATGAGACTCACAACCAGGTTTGCACAAAAATCAGAACAAACAATGTCAGGAGGATGTGACAGTTCAAAAAATGTGTGCATGTTGTCACACATCACTTTGTTGTGGTGGAGTTGTTTAATGAGGGGATGGCAGGCAGTCACTTGTGATAGCGACCGTGTTCATCCATGATTGCATGCCTCCATCACTAAAGTATCATGAGTGGGGCTTAATCTTGAACTTCTTCTTGGGATTGACAGATTTGTTAAGACAATATTGGAATCTGTCAATGAGATACTGAAATAACATCTGACTCTTCGAAGCTTGAAACTGCAAAACACGGAAGCACTGCCAAAAATCATCAGGCGATTCTTGCAAAGCCTTTCATTGCTCTAACATTTTTTTGTCAAGAGGTTCTAGTTCAAAATGATGAAAATTAGATTTAATGAGATCATAGAACTGCTCAAGTGAGTGCACGTTGTCAGCTGGCAAGCTGCAGCACCACCATAGTGGGGATTCGTGAAGTGTGTAGGCAAGCAACATACTGACCTCTTTTGCATAGAACTCATCTGCATTCTCAAGAAATGCATAAAATTCTTCTAAGTACTTAGGCCAGGCCACTACGCCTTCACCATCCTACGTGAATTTGGACAAGAGATCAAAAATCTCCCTCATGATGTTGAGAGGTTTGGCATGTGAAAAAAATCATGGAGGGGTGAGTGTGACAGAATCCATGATAGATGTACAAAGGTTCAAAATAGGATGAGAGGACACAACTTGTCATCTGGCCCTCCTTCTAGCACCAGAAATGTTGATAGTGTTGGACCCGCCAACATGTCATGGGATCTCCCCAGTAAGAATTCCCAACTAGACCTCAGACCATTTGGTGTAGGAGTCCCAGCAGTGGGTCATATGGTATTGCCTTGACTGTGGTTTCACACGGAGGCAAGTAAGATGTCCCTGTTGGCAGCAAGGGTATGGCATATGCAGCAAGTCAAGGAAGGTGCATGAGCGTTCTAACACACGGAGGGTCAGGTGAGTGCACCCCTTGGAAACCTGTGAAAGCACGGAATTAAGAAGGGAACACACGAGCAAAGATGCATCACAAGATGGAAGGAAAGTAAGCTAGCAATCCAAAGTTATGGTTAAACCAACAACACATTTCAGTAAGATTCATACATACATGTTGGCTGGATAAATCGTTCTTGCGGACAAGACCGATCTCCCTAGTATCGAATGATATCTAGCAACAAGCAGCACAAACAAATCTACTTTTCTCTAAACATGCTTCAATTCATATATGAAAACTAAGAGGTGTAATAGACCCTACTTCGGTCCAACGCTTGTTTGTGGCAACTTTGTTTCAATAGCTTCAAGCAATTCCCTTTTAATAACCTACTGTTGTGGCCACCAACAACCCACCTCCTTATGAAGTATTATTTCTAATACTAAATAAGTGGGGACCCTCAAAAAAATCAGTTAGTGTTACATTTTCTTTTTACATGAAACTTACGACATCATGGACTTAGGAAAATACCTTGAAAAATCTAAAAACCTAAGTTTCATAATGAAGAAAATTAAATTTACTCCTTAAAGAATATCGCATCGCGCACAGGATGATAGGATACACCTTCTAATGAGTTAAAATGACAAAAGGCGATATTGCGACACGAAACTTCATCGCATCGCATATACTGAAGAAACACTCACATTGAAAAACTTTAAAAAATCGCCGATATGCGATATCACATATCGCACATCGCAAAAATCACATGAATTACACAAGGATTATTGCGATATTGCGATATTGCGACATTGTGATACTGCGATACTGCAAAGTTGCAATACCACAAAGTTGCGATATTACAATGTTACGAAACTATGACCTTGCGATAAAAAAACAACACGACGATATTGCCACATTGCGATACTGCGATCTGCGACATCGCAAAGCAAAATTGCGAGACCCCTCCATCGCAGTTGGTTCTGGCTCATTATTCGAGAAAACGTTTTAGCCAAGAGTTGGTCATGTATTTTAATGCAGTTTAATGAGTTATTTCCAGTTGTTAATGAAGTAGGGTGTTGTGGTTTTCGAAGAAATAGCTCACGTAAGGTGGCATGTTTTGCATATCTTCGGCATTTAAAAGTTTTCCTGTCATTAGTCCTTTATCATTACTTCCACCTCAATGTAAACTGCAGGAAAGAAGGAAGAAGCGTTATACAGGGCACTATGCAGAAAAAAACGAGGAGGGAAGGCAGCGCTCCAATGAACATTTCGGAAGGCACACTTAATCCATTCAATGAAGAAAAAGAGCCGCAGAACTCTTCTGAGGCATCTATCACAGATTTCTCATGTACAGCCATGGTTGCATGGGTACTAAACGATGTTGATACCAAAAACAAACAGTTTAATTCTCAGGGTCAAGAACTCACGGAAATACTATTTTTACAAATTTTGGGCTTTATACCGAATGAGAGAAAAAGGCGCAAGAGGGAAAAACCGCATCAGGGAAGCCTAGATCAAGAAACAGAGGCAGTTTCCGATGCACTAATCACGCATCGCTAAGAAAAATTGTTCGAAAAGGAAGGTCCCTAGTTGCTCAGTCACCTGCAAGCCCCGAAAATTGCAAGAAATCAGCGATAGAAGCAAACTGGAAACAAAAGACTGAAGGAAAAGCAGAAGCATTCCAAAGGTTAACCAAGTTGAAATGGGATTTTTACCAGGCATACATGGTAATGCTACATATTCATTGCATGATTCTCAAGTATATCACCAATTTTACTGAGAAGATAATGCCAGCTCTTGCCGATTCTGTTTGCTTAACTCAACCAAAGGCGGAAGACAGTCAGCCGACTCCACTCAGGAAAATACTGAATGCTTGCGACATTAAGGAGTAGATTTAGAAATAATTAGTAAATTTAATTTTAGAATAGTTTTGCTTAGAAAGAGGACGGTCATTTAAACCGAATCCTCAATTTATGTAAATAAGTTATTTAGTTAGTAGTATTTAAACCCTTCTCATGCATTTAGAGAAGGGTCCAGAAATTTATCAAAAACTTCTCCTCAGAACATGCACTTTTGCACCCTCAGAGGAGGTTTTGGTGAAAGAATCGAACAAGGTTTATTTAATATTTGCTACTGATGTTACACTTCTGTACACTTAGTGGATGTTAAATCAAGGAGAGATAAATCAATTGTCGCTTGAAGCTCATGAGTAGGACTAGTTATAAATGGTACTTTTATCTCTTAACCATTTCTGCTTATGCGTTAAAGTGATATTCAGTTTTCAGTTGTTTATATATTACAGCATGGATGTCTGAGTTATCATTTGGCACTTTTGTACAGTGATTACTATTTTCTTATGTTTAGTGTATGAATAGCTCATTTATGCGATAAGTTTTCACAACTGTTTCGTCTAACTTCTTATACGAAGTAGTTCATCTTTATCGAATTTTTTTCTTATGATAGCTGAATGATCTTTATTAACAGTTATTGTTTGAAATCTTTTTATATCGCATAGAAGAAAGACCACACCCCAGGTTAGCATAAATTTCGATGTTTTTATGTTTATTAGAACACAATAGCATAGCATTAGATTAGAATTAGGATAGAAGTATTCCATTTAGAACAGAAATACCCATCTTTCTCACACACACACTGAATTGGGAAACTGGTCCCATATCCCCAGTTGGACCCGCTATACCAAACGGATAAGGAGCTGCCAACCAAGGTCCTGACCGGGCGGGTATCCCCGTTGTTGTTGACCTGATTTTCGGGGCCTTCAACACAATGATCATTTGATATTTGCAAGGTTAACTATATTTACAACATACAAGAAATAAATATTAATACGATATAAAAATATATTCAAAGAACTCAAATTTGATTTTCAAATTTCTTACTAGTAAATAATTTCAAATATGCAAAGAATGTAAACTTAATTTTTACAAAGAAAATGATGTTGAAAGTAGATGGGAAAATGGTGTTTAAAAGCATAAAAAAAATATGTGACAAACACCAAAAGTATATATTTGACACCTTATAGACTTATGGATATTTTCATCAAAATTTCAATGATATGTTGATATTCTTAAAAATTGGCAAAGTTTAAGGGAAATGAGTAAAAAAAAACTTATTTTTTTAATAATTTCAAAAAAGTTTCGACCACATAAATCATCATTTTTGACATTATTATTATAAAACACCTTGAAATTCACATTCAAATGTAATAGTGAATAAAATGTTATAATATGGGTTTGAAGAAGGTTAACTTGTTTACATGTATTATATTCCCCGCCTTAAAAACATTTTTTAATTATAACTTTTACACATAGCCAAATGCTTATCATTTCCTCGTTTTCTAAATTTTTTGATATGGAATCTTTGTAACAATCCATATTTTCAAATATCAATTAACTTAGACAGACTCATTCTTATCGTGTATTATTTTTGGTTTTCAACATAAAATATATATATATACTAATTTAGTGACTTATTTATTAGTGTTTTGACCAAAATAATAATAATAATTAATTTACAATTTATTTATCAAACACTTTATTTAACCAAAATTGACACACAATTTAAAAACACTTTTTTATTCTAACCAAAATTGACACACAATTTAAAAACATGTAAAGATACTCAAGCAAATATTTTATTTTAATGTTACTTAAATAACAACTTCACCATAGTGGCAAGAAAGGCAAATCTAGCATTTAAATACTTGACTTTAAATTTCAATGATATGTTGATATTGTCAAAAAAATTGGCAAAGTTCAAGGGAAAAGAGTTAAAAAAACCTTATATTTTTTAATAATTTCAAAAAAGTTTCCACCACATAAATCATTTTTGACATTATTATTATAAAACACCTTGAAATTCGCATTCAAATGTAGTAGTGAATAAAATGTTATAATATGGGTTTAAAAAAAGTTAACTTGTTTACATGTATTTTATTCCCTCCTTTAAAAACAGTTTTTAGGTATAGCTTTTACACATAGCCAAATGCTTACTATTTCCTCGTTTTTTAAATTTTTTGATATGAAATCTTCGTAACACATCCATATTTTCAAATATCAATTAACTTAGATAGACTCATTCTTATCATGTATTAATTTTGGTTTCCAACCGTAAAAAAAATATTAATTTCTAAATACCAATTTAATGACTTATTTATTAGTGTTTTGACCCAAAATGATAATAATAATTAATCTACAATTTATTTATCTAAACACTTTATTCTAACCAAAGTTTACATACAATTTAAAAAAACATGTAAAAACACTCAAGTAAATATTTTATTTTAATGTTACTTAAATAACAACTTCACCATAGTGGCAAGATATGCAAATCTAACATTTAAATACTTAGTACAGTTTGAAAATACAAACATTAGTACAAGAATAAGTCTACACGTTTATTCAAAATCATTGAACAAAATATTAAACAATTTATATTAAATATTAATGGTATTCAAAATCAGTGTCCTACATATTAAACAATTTGCATTGACCAACCTATTCAACAACTTACATTTATATTCAATATTAATTATATGAACAACATATTAGATAACTATGACTACTAATTAGATAGCTAACATATTAGACACTTTACATTAATTATATGAACAACAGATAACTATGACTACTAATTAGATAGGTAACATATTAGACAACTTACATTAGTATTTATTAAACAATATACATTAAATATTAATAATATTTAAATTTTACTTCGAAAATTTAACCTATTTATTTAGGTTAGAAATAAAAATATTAAGTCATGTAATTCTAAATTATAGATATTTTCTTCACTTTTTTTTAATTTGTTTCTATTCACTATCTTATGATAGATATTTTGATGACTCTCAAAAGTAACTAATTTTATATAATTCATGAGGTTTTTAATTTTATTTAGTAAAAAGAATTTTCAAAATTATTTTTATGATGTATGTTTAAATTTTTTTTCTATTATGAACGAATGCAACGTTTTTCTAGGCTTTTTGCAAACTCTGCAACCTTTCTAAGTACCTTATGATCTTGGCAGAGTCGAGGTGATCCCTGCAAGCCTTGACGGCAAGGATGAGTGCTCACATGGGGGGAGGTCCCCTCCTACAAAAACGTCACAGCAGGCGAAACTAGCGCACAAGGAGTGACAACACCAAGAAATGACAGAAGTGGGGGAGTCAATGGCATACCAATACTGGGGGCTCAATGGCAAAACAGATTCACGGGATAGTGCATGCCTAGAGATGTTAAGAAACCTAGATTCTTAATCCCAAATAACAAACTAGAAACATACAGGAAGTATATGAAAGGTATGTCCATATGAAAAGGATATGGTGAAATGGATACAACAAAAATGGTAGTCGAAAGGACACATAGGTGTAAGGTTGTGGGTTAGAGGCTTCTTTACAGTGATATTCACCAGCCTCAAAGACAAGGAACGAATCTTTGAGAACAACCCATATTTCTATTATAATGTTGGACTTTTTATGCGACACTAAGAGGAATGCTATATCACCAATCAGGAGACACTGATAGCCTCCCCAATTTGGGTAAGGCTATTTGGACTTTCGATGGATTTTTGGAATCCAAAGATACTGGAAGGCATAGGAAATTCAATAGGGAGTTTTGTGAAAGCAGCAGATTCAAATAGGAGAGGAAGATACACCTCCTATGAACGAATATGTGTATACATGAATATAACGGAACTTTTGTTGGATTTTATAGAGATGGAGTATCAAGATGAGGTATGCTAGAAAACCCCTGATTATGAACACATTCCCTTTCGATGCAGACTGTTGATCAATGGTTGTCATTGATGTCAATCCAAGCAGCACCAGGGGCTACCTTGATCATGCATGGGCATTTTGACTTGACAACTTACTCTATTCTAAGTCAATTATCTTCTAGATGGATTCTACTCGTTGATATGTTTCATTGATATATGGCAGGCCAAGTAATTCTTCATGGTTTGAGAGATATTCATGTTTGAAGTTAGTAACCCCAATTACTGGACTAAAACCCTATGGGGTTCTGGCATGGAACTCATAATTGGTTGTGGTCATTGAATAGTCAATAATTAATAATAATAATAATAATATAAAATCTCCTAAAATCCCTCCAACATTCACTTGTTGAGGACCCTCTCAACTCAAGACATTCATATAAATAATGACCCTCATATCCTCCTCTAGTAGGGATTTTGTGGCTTCAAATAGGTCATCGTATAATTTTCGTTATACCTTTTTTCTGCGAAGCTTCAAAAGCTAAAACTAAAACCCATTTGAGGCGAAATCTTGATGAACTTTTTTACCAAATTTCAGATCTTGGTTCACTATATTTTCAAAGATATGATCTGAGGAAGTTAGGGTTTTTGCAAGATCCCAAATTCCATGTCAAACAAGTGACGTTGGGAAAATCGTCATAAATTTATCTCTGAGAATTGGATTCAAATTTCATAAATAGTCACAAAAAGAGAATGGACCGTAGTTTTATTAGTAGTGTTTTCAGGGCCAAAGGTCGCAACAGTGACACATGGCACTTCATACAAGTTCACTCTACTGAACTAGTCTATAATCAGGTCATTGTGGGAGATTGGGAATAACTCTTTCTTGAAGAATCCAATATTGATCATACCTATGGGGTTGGAAATAGGACTTGGAGGGACACCACAAGACAAAATTTCAGACCCTAGAGATCCAAAATTACATAGATACAATATTTTCAATATCGAGCTCCTAGAAGGCAAGAAAAAACATGCATTCAAGGATCACTGCAGTAAGGACCACACATCAACAATCAGGGGTAAGTCTCCTACAAGAAGGTATGTATGATTAGTGTTTACATTTTAAATATGGGTATCATCTCTAACATATGTTTTTGTAGGACAACATAAGTACATACAGGGTCTCGATTATATCTCTATGTTTCTATATGTCACAGTTAGTTTTGATACCACATTTCAGATGTCCTGTTCTTGATACTACACATTTGATGCTACATATTCTTGATGCTACACCAAGTCTTCTAAATCTATATGATGTTTTATGTTCATGTTACTTGTCTTGTCATAGTTGATAGAATGGTCTCTGTTGTTGTACTTAGAACTTGGTCCATCACAAGTCTAGGGTTTGTCATCAATTTTTATTGTATATATCTTTAGGTCAGTTTTGGATATAGTCTTGCATATAGTCCAAGCCTATATCAAGAGTGGGAGTCTTTGTCTACTGTTGCAACAAGTCAAAAAAAAAAGTGACAAGAACACTTCAGGTATGCATTGTAATTTTAATTTGTATTTATTCATTATTATGCACTTACATATGTTTTGCAAACAAAGGTAAGTTGAAGGATATTTTGTTTTTTTTTTGGGATTAGTTTCGTCGAGAAAATTTTGCATTTAGGTAGAAAAAGATTCAAGTAAAACTTCAAGCAAGAATTCAAGAGTAGAAGTGTCAAATCAAAAGAAGTATTGCAGTGGGACATCCTTTAAGACTTGATTTCCATCAGTATATTTTGAAGAAGTGTCAAGGCCAAGAGTCATCATTGTAAAGTTGTAAAAGAGTCATTTGTAAAAGTGTCATCATTGGAAGAGTCATTATTGTAAAAGATTCAATCTTCCTAGAGTCAAAAAGGAATTATTGGGAGGTATATGGGTGTCTGTTGGGATGATTTCATGGTTAGATTGCAGGTCATAGTGTGACTGGGTGTTCGATCAAAATCATTGTAAATCATATTGTATCGTGGATCATTGTCCCTGGTATGGGAATCCACACTCTTGTCTCATTTCAGTCATTATGGGGTGGCAGGGAGGTGTTAGGTTGGTGCATGAAGTCGCCTATAGGTTGGAGCCTGTGAACACTTTAGGGCGGTAAGTTGGTCTAGGATGTTGGGGCATCCATTCAATTGATTACTGAAGAAACTAGGGCGTTGGGGCATCCTTCCAGTGGGAGTTAGAGAATAATGCTTTTCTAGAATTCTAGGAAGTTGTTGCTTTCATTTTAGTTGGGGCTGAAGATTAAAGAATTTATTAGAAAAGCATTCAGTGGTTTTTGACCTGGAGGGGGGTTTTCCACCTAAAATCACTGTGTCTATTGTGTTCTTTTATTTATTGTTATTACTGCATAAACATTAATACTAATTGAAGATTAAATAATGTTATGAAAATATTTCAAAGTGCCAATTGCTAAGGAATATTGATTCACCCCCCTCTCGGTATTTCCAACACAGACGATGTCATGAGTATGGACACCTATACAAAGCATGCCCTTTAAACCAAAGCAAGACGAAAGAATCACTAGAATCCAAAGAAAACGGGAAAGGGAAGGGAGATTAGGAAAGACTTCAAGAGGTCTAGAAGAAGAAAAGGAACCCAAAAACCCTAGTAACCTCGATGCAACAACAACCAAAGAAGGATCAATCCAGAGAAATCTATTCAAATTCTTAGCAAAGGAGGAGGAGGAGAGTGTTAATGAATCCAGGGGCCCGTTAAACCCTGATAACTCTAAGAAACAGTCAAAAGGTGGACAAAAACCTAAAAGGAAAGCATAATAGGAACCCCAAGAGAAAGAAGCCCCAACAATGAAAGAGGAACAAGCAAATATGGAAATATATGGATCGAAATAAGAATTGAGCACAAAGGAGCAAGTGATGAGAATGTTATTGAATGAATGGAAGCATTTAGTGAGAGATTCATTCCTAAACAGCAGAAACAACTATATAGAGAAACCTTATAGGTGATTTAAAGCTAAGCAGGGCCCCCTAACTCCAGATCCGCCGGATGATTTGGGTTCCCAACCAGGATAGGGGACAGAACTAACAATAGCAGGGAAAGGAGGAGATAAATGAGGTTGTAAAAACTTACAATAATCTGTTCAGATTGTGGGAGATTATTGGTTAATTCTATAAGGGTCGTACCGTTATCAGTAGTTTTCCACCACCTCAACAAACCTTCCCAATGAGTGTTACATCCTGGAATGTCTAAGGACTCAACATTCGGGGCAAACAAAGGTACTTGAAATATAGGTTTTGCAAGCATCATTCGAGTATTATGATGATTCAAGAAACAAAAAATTTAGAAAATAAATTGAAAGAAATAGTAAAAAGTATGAAATTGCAATATGAAGAGGTGGCTCAGGATTCCAGTGGGAGCGTGGGTAGATTGGCTACCCTATGGAACCTGATGGAGGTGATATTTGATGAATGGGTAAGCTTTCCAAGGATCCTATCAAGAAATTTTCAGCATATTGGATCCAGAGATTGGGCTTTGCTGACAAGGGTTTATGGGCCTCACATTCCAGGAGAAAGATGGGTTTTCCTCCAAAAATTTAAGAAAACTAAAAAGATTATATGAGGAGTATTTATGGATTCTGGAAGAGGATTTCAATTTTATCACCTTGCTCGAGCAAAATAAGGGAGGCCTCCAAAAGATGGATGCAGATATGGAGGCGTTCCAAGACATAATAGAGGGCATGCATCTAGTGGATATACCCACAATAAATGGTTTTTTCACTTAGAACAACAGGATGGGAGGAGTGCAACAAGTAGCATCAATACTGGACCAGTTCCTGGTGTATAAACAGGTCATAAGTAGAGACATATCTTTAGAAGCCTCTATCCTGCCAGGTATGGGATCGGATCATTGGCTGATTAGGATGGAGTTAGATCTAAAAGTAGGCCCAAAAAATGACCCTTTTGCTTTGAACCCTTACGGTTACAGGACCCGCTATTTATGCAGAAAGTGGAGGGTTGGTGGAATGGAAGTGAGGTGCAAGGGTGCAATTACATGCATACCTTTCAACTCAAGCTAAAAGACCTCAAAAATCCAAATCAACAAATGGAACCAGGAAAAGTTTGGGAACATTCAAAAAGAACAAAATAAACTAGAAGAGAGCATGAAAGACATGCAACAAAGAATCATATTAGAAGGCAGATCAGAAATTCTGGTAGAGAATGAAGTTCAGCTACTAAACTAGCTAGAAGAAAGAAGAAATCATATGGAAACATAAATACCAAATCCAATTGCTTTAGGAGTGAGAACGCAATAAAAGGTTTTTCCATAAGGCAATGATCCAGCATAGACAACATAACCACTTCTTCTCCCTCAAGCACGGGGTGGGGAATCGACTGGTACAACATCAAGAGATGGAAGAGCTAGTGGTCAATCATTTCCAGAACCTTCTCTCAGAACCAGACCAGGATAGATTGAATTCTATCACACGAGTCACATGACACATCCCTCGGCTAGTCTCTCAGGAATAGAACATGGCTCTGATGCGAGCAGTGACTCTGGTGGAAGTAGAAGAGGTTGTCAAAGGAATGGTGAAGAAAAAGCTCAAAGACCATATGGGTTCACGACGTAATTCTACCAAGATGCATGGAAATTTATTGGTAAGGATATTCTAGAAGTGGTGGAGGAATCATGGAGAAATCAGAAGGTATGTCTGAGTCTCAATTCTATGTTCATTTTTTTAATTCCTAAATTGACCAAATCAAAAGACCCCCTAGGGTTTTAGACTGATTAAGTCATGTAATTTCATCTATAAAATCATCTCTATTGTCATTGTCAAATGCATGAAACCCCTCCTTTCCACCTTGATTTCTCCGAAGCAATTAGGCTTTGTGGAAGGTCACCAAATCTTGGATGGCATCATTACCTCCCAAGAAATTTTTCACTTCCTAAAGCATCTCAAAGCTCTTTGTATGATGATTAAGTTCAGCCTTTCCAAAGCCTATGATCATTTGAGTGGTCCAACCTAACAGGGGGTTTGAAGTCCTTCGACTTTGAGCAACGATGGGTTAGCTGGATTCCTTCTCTAGTGCCAACCCCACTGTGTTCCATTCCATTCAATCGATCTCCATCTAGAACATTTAATCCTACTTGGGGCCTTTAACAAGGGGACCCGATCTCTCCATTTCTTTTCATCTTAACTATTGAGGGATTAGGAAGATTCCTGAAAGAAGTGGTTCGCTCCTCCCATCTAAAGGGTCTTAGACCTTGGGTCTCTGATTTACCCATCACCCATCAGCAATTTGTGGACGACATCATGATTTTTAGCCATGTTTCTTTAAGGGATGCCTGGAAGATCAAAGAAATTCTGCAGGAGTTTATGATGGCCTCGAGCACGCTAATTAACAATGAGAAATCAAACATTTTCATTTTGAATACCCTGAGAGCTACTCAATCTTTTTTAGCCTGCTTGATGGGGTTTTTCATAGGGACAATGTTTATGAAATAGGGTATGACCCTAGCATATAACTCCATAAAAACCTCTTGTTGGTAGGACCTCCTTGTTAATATCTAATTGAAGTTGAGTGGATGGTCATTTCATGCTCTCAACTTGGCAGGTAGAATTGTGTTGCTAAAATTTGTCCTTCAATCTATCTTGATTTACTAGCTATCTGGTATGGTGGCCCCTAAAGCATCATGTTTTTCCATGGTAGATACTTGTAGGAAACTTTTATGGCAAGGGGCTGATAAAGTAAAGAAATGGGCCCTGGTATCTTGAAACATTTTAACCCTCCCTAAGATGGTTGGAGGCCTAAGTCTCAAATACCCGTACATTCTAAACCAAGTTATGGGAGGTAAGCTATGGTGGAGATCGATAAAAGGTGGCCCTGACTTATGGAAGAGAATATGGACCCAAAAATATGGAATGATGATCCAACCAGAAGATATCCTTAGATATAGGGATCCTCCTCAAGGATCAGCCATCTGGAACTTGGCAGTAAATAACAAGGACCTAATTAATCATCACTTCTTTTGGGAAATCAAAAATGGTCACACGACCTTCTTTTCGGACTCTTGGAAACAAACATAAAAACTATTCAGTTGACAAGATCTTCAAGATATTTTCCTATATACAACTAGCAGGAATTACTATATGGTGGACCAATTCTGGAAATCCCCTCCCCAAAGTGTGGGATGGCATAAATGGAAAGCAGTAGGGGACTGGACAAACCCCTCACCCTCAGAGCAATGGAAAATCATGGATCAAGAACTTCAATTAAGGAAAATAATGTACCAAGAGAGGGAAGACATTTTGTGATGAGGATACACAACTAAATATGCCTTTAGCATTAAGGAAGCTTATAAGTTTAGAGTGGAGTAACCCAAAAACCACCAATGCCCTATATGGAAGAATATTTGGATGACCAAACTCTAGCAAAAAATTGTGTAATTCCTATGGTTGGTATGTCATGGGAGAATCCTCACATGGGACCAGCTTTAGAAATGAGGTTAGCAGGGCCCCTCTTGGTGCATTATTTTTGCCCAGCACAGTGAAAATCTAGAACATTTATGGAACACTTAACCCTTCGCAATCCAAAATGGAACCATCTCAGGAATGTGTTTGGTCATTTAGATAGAGACCCCCTGAGCATCAAAGAAACTATAATCCAATGGCGTAAAGGGATCTTCTCGAGCCTCGTCGTAAATAGAGCATGGAATTTAGCCTTGGGGTTCATATTATGGGCCATATGGAAGGAAAGAAACAACAAAATATTCAAAAATATACAGAACTCTCAAGAAATAATATGGGAAGGGATCATACAAAATATAAGAGAGACTATTCTATCAGAAAATGGCACCGAGATGACTGCAAATCGCTACAGAAAAATCAAGAATCTTGAAGTTGTTGAACTTATCAACAAGCATAATAGCAACACTCATGGAGAGTCTTGAATTCTCCCACATCATCACCATTTCATTTCATGATACCCCCACAAAACTTTATTAAATTAATCTCTGACGGGGCTTCAAAAGAAAACCCTAGAAACACTAGTTTTGGTGGCCTATTTAGGGATTATAAAATGAATACCAAACTGATATTTGTAGCAAACTGTGGGTATGCCAGTAAAAATGAGGCAGAGTTCATTGCAGTTAAACAGGCCATGCTTTTAGCACCAAAAATAGGGTTCAAAAGGCTAGTGATAAAAGTTGATTTGATATTGGTGGTGGATACAATTAAGAAGCTAATATAGGGATCCCATTGGGAAAAACTAAGTCATAGTTGGTGCATATCTCATTTAGTGCATGAGGTTGGAGAAATCCTATCCTTGTTTGACTATCTAATAACCTCACATGTCAGACGAGAAGGGAATAGAGATGTTGATTTCTTGGAAAACTGAAGTTGCGCCCATCCGGGAAGTATGATAGAAATGGAATGGCCACCAAACCCTTTGGAGAATGATATGATTCCACTCCAATGTATCCTAGAGAAAGATAACAAAGACAATCAATAGCAAGAGGCCAGCATGAATCACCTTCCCCGATCGGGGTGCGAACCGACCCTAGTGGGCTTGTCTGGGCCCAAAGATTAATGTGGATCATTAAGATCGTCAGGGCCACCCTCCGTATGCAACCAACACTTGGAGTGGTTGCGGCAAGCATGTGAGGTTTAATGCATGAGGGTGAAAGAGCTTTAAGGATATTTTGGGGGGAAACATTTTTTTTCATTGTTGAGGAGGGTAGCTTGGGTGCTCACGCTTCTGTGGAACTAATGTGTGAGGGGAATACGAGGCATATGGAGACATTCAGTGTTCTCAATCACTGGTAGCAATTCTAGGTATGATATCAGACTTAACCCTGCAATTTCAGTTAGAATGGAGCAATGTATTCAACCTCGGGTCAAGGAATTAAATATATTTGGACTATGGGGTGACTGGCTCTAGAAGGGCTAGAGGCATGGCATCGCTGGGTTCGAGGTCGGTTTGTGTCCATTGTTTTTCTCGTCCCAGTGTCAGTATAATTTGGGATATGTTTGTCTTTCATGGATGAATGCAAGGTCGGGATGGTAGAGAGTAGGGTATGTGAAAATTCCCCTCACATGGGTCTAGAAGAGTTGAAAGGGGGTTGGGTATGCAAAGAATTTGGGGGCGGGGGGGTGGGGTCCAAAATACCTCGGCATGAGAGAGTTGGGAGTGCAGGGAAACTCAAATACACCCTATGGTGGCAGAGGGGTGAAGGTGGAGAAGCCTTGTTGGACAGTTTATGGGTCAGTCCAGTCCAGTGGACTCAAATATCTTGGGTCAGGAACCTTTCTCTAGATGAAACTCATCTCGAGTATCGGTGGTGGGTATTGGTTGAAGTCTATCAATTGAAGTCTATTATGGAAAATGAGGTCTCGAACACCACAGTCTCAGCACTCTATATGGGGTCATTTAGCAAGGGGTTAGATGAGTTATGGCTCAGTTCCACGGCCGGCTCGAATCCCCTTTCAATTCTTGTTACTATGTTTGGTTGATGAAGTCAATTACTCTTGGAAAGTGTTGTTATAATATTAATGGCCTAGTAATAATTGGCACAACCAGTTCGTTTAGACTCTGCACTGGGTAGAGGAAGGCATTTAAAAACAATGACACCATAATCATGTGTTATAATTACTCATATTAAGTGGAGTGGGTTCCTTACTTGGTTGGTATTGTTTGAATTTGATGGAGGTCTACAGTGTGGGTGCAACAAGCGTCGAGCACCCAAACTATGGCCCTGGGCTGGTATGCATTTCGAGGTGGGAAAAGAAAAGAAATTGACAAGAAGAAACAACAGAATGGATCGAGCAAAGGGAACAAAGAAAAATGGAGGTGGAAGCCAAGGACGGGGAAGTCAGAGAAAGGAAACCTCATCATCGCGAATCCAACCCAGCTCTTCCAAAGGGGTAGCTAGGATGGGACAAGGGAGCAAGCCTACCTCATGTATAATTGATGAAGCAGCCCAAGCTTACCATGCTAGTAGCTCCAACCTGATTAGGCAACTAATTGCAGAGTGGGAAGAAGAAATTCAGCAGATGGTGGAAGACTTTGATTTGGACATCGATGAGTGGCAAGCAATGGCCCTGGATCCAAGCCAGACTGATGGAAGCAGATAGTGTGCCTATTTTGGATGATGAAGAGGATTCTGGTGAAAGCTCTAGAACAATTTCCTCATGACATGCATGTATCCTCTTGGGGGCAATCAAATTTCACCAAAGAACTGCAAAAATAAAGTTCCAACTGCAACAACAAAGTCGCCAACTGAGCCGAGTAGCACATCCCTTGGATACCCTACTCGGGGTTGTTTAGTCCTACTGTGAAGGACCCCGCTCAAGTGGATTTAGCTAATGATGAACAGTGACAATGCACCCATGGTTTTCATTTTGAATGCTTCAGTCCTATAGTGTTAGACATATTAGCATTTATGTTTATCATTATTAATATAATAGGAAGTATAAAGGCTCCCAGGTATATATAGCATGGTTGGACAAACTTATTATTTTTTGTTTATGGATGTCATATTTTGTTGTTAGGTGGCCAATAGACCTGGTTTTCCACTGGGAAGGTTGAGGCCACTTAACTCTCAGACATATGGATGTAACCTACTTTATTTTAAAAATTTAATAGAAAGGTACCACCACGCTTACAAAAAAAATCCTCTATTATTTCTTTGGATTCATGGGTAAATAATAATTAATAATTTTATCCATAAATTTGTTATTAGAACCATTTTATAATGTTACATGTTTTCTAAGAAACCATTAAACTATATTATGATTAAAAGAATGCAACCCATGGCCACATGACAATGCACAAAATTGGTTATTAAAAGTATGGTATCATAAGTACTTCCAAAAACTCTAGGAATGTACATATTAAAAACAAGGTTTTTTTTGGGGTGGGGAGTGCAAGAGGGGTTAGTTATTCTTAACCCAAAAGAAATGTTTATATTTATTCTTGGAATCATGGTATTACTTCTAAAAATCACACTAAATCCTATGCACTTTTACAAGGCTTGAATCTTTCCAAAATTCATTGCAATACAAGCTTGACAGAGGTAAGTAATTCCAATATATTCATTAAGAACATGCTCTTAGGCCCAAATCCTCTAGATTCTCAATGAGCATCAACAATTAACAAGACCATATATGCTAAAAAATTGATCACAAATGTGAAATTCTACCACATTTTGCAAGAAACAACTTGGTAGTAGATCGTCATGTCAATGTAGTCATGAGGAAAAAGGTAGGGATAATTTCCATTGCCATTAACTGCAAGGAATACCAACAACTTGTTCCTTGATTAATCAATGAGTGGCATATGTAACATCTATTTAAGAGGGCACATGGCCTATCACAAGATCTACAACATACATGGTTAAGGAAGTATGAGAAGAGATCAATCATCTCATATCACACAATTGAACCCCCTCCCTTTCAAGTTAATGAATAATTTTTTAGGGTTTTAGTACAAGTGTGGTGGGATTATGGCATTGTGTCTGGCTTTCCCTAGGTACCGGCACTAGATTTTATAGCTTGGTTGGGTTCATGTTTTTCTAACTCATTACATGGAAACTCAAGTTCACCTCAGAATTGATTGTTCGGGGCATCCGACCACCACCTTGGAAGAATTACAATGGCTTTCTTATTTCCAAGTCCAAGTTTCTTAGAGTTCTTCTCAAAGTCTAGTTTCATAGTGTCTACTATTTAGATGACAAGGTTCATGTATATTTGGTGCTTTGGTGGGATATTTTTCACCCTATTTTTAGTGGCATGGGATTAGTTTTAGTTTTTTGGGCACATTTTAAGTCAATTATGTATTGACTCCAACCCTACTTCATTGTTGTTTTTACATTGTAAGCTTGGTAGTCATGAAAATGGAGGATTTCCCTTTCTATTATGTGACTTGGCATATAATGATCGAGCATAGGACTAAAAGGAATTAAGGTGGACTAGGAGGGCTCTTCAATTCCATGAGGAATTGATTGATAGTGATGATAGCATCTTACAATCAACTTTGAAGAAATTCGTAATTTGAGAAAATACTACCACCTCCTATGTTGAAGTTATGATAGGCATACTCCTCCAGCTAAAAATACATATCAATGCTTTGAAAACTAAACAAGAGAGTTGTCTCATTTTTTTGTACAATTACTAATAAGGAAGCCTTATAGAACCCACACCCAAACTTATTTTACAAACCCAAACATTGAAAGGATTATGACAGATGATGAACTCTATCCTCTTTTAGTGCATGAGGAATCGAGAAAGACAACAATGGGCCTAGTCAAGGAAGCAATGGAGGAACTTCCAATTGACTAGCCTTCAACTTAGTCAATAGATATGTCTTTTAATGTTATTATGTTTCTAGGCCTTTTTTGTAGGATTTATACTACTATATATTTTTGTGTAATGATGAATTTGAGGTTGTTCTTGACATACAATTATATGCTAGAATACTATATATTTTTTCGTTATGAGCACTTTCCTAGAAGTAAATATTGATGTATATTTTTTGCATATTTTATTTAATATAAATCCTTCCGTTATAGTGTTTTTTTTCCCAAAAAAACAAGGTTTCCCTATTCAAACTTTGGCAAGAGCATTGTTTATGGCATTTTTTCATATAAATATAAATAATCAAAACATAGAAACATTGTTAAAACTAGAAATTTAATTTCATGTGCATGCATATCCTACTAATTCAAGGGTTGCTAGAGTGATAGCGCTATATCATCTAATGACACTTGACGTCAATTTTTTATTGGGCAAACTAGTGGGAAGCCCAATTATTGCTTCAATTCTTCAATCTATCAAGTGATTTCTTGGAATGTAGAGATGTGCCTTGATACTAGCGATTGGAGATGGGAAATATTAAGTGGAATGTTGGCCTCTCAATCTTGGACTTTTTGAAGATGGAATTGCATATCAGCATAGGTCTATATAGAAAAATCACATATCCCTGACTCCAAGGTGCTAGTTTCATTTTATAATGACAAAAGAATCCACCATGGGAGGTAGTCTTATTAGCCTCTTAGTATTTTCCCTCACAATACTTTAACTAGGGACAAAAATATTTAACCTCTTTAACCTATTTAACCAAGTAGCAAAGATAGCATGAGTATATTGAAGCCATGGCAAGCATTGTAGTCAAAGCATCAAAGCTAATAAGGGACACGAGGTCATGTAGGGAAGGTCAAGTTAAATCAATCCTACAATAGGGAAGGGAAGTGCTTCACAAATCCCCCCTTGAAGAATTCCATGTGAAAACATTAGAGGATATCTTTAAAAGATGGGGAATTAAACCTATCTCATCCGTCTTCAGTTTATATAACTAGCATTGGGTGAGGAGAAATTTTCCCTTTGACATCACTAAAATGTGCTTCCCTTAGGTATTACCAAAAGGGAAACCTTACAAGATCCCCTCTTCCTCGAATATCCAAATCAATGGTGGCTCAATCACAAACCCAGTAGTAGTTGGTGACCTAGCAAGACTCAACCAAACTCAACCAAACTCAAACGTTAGTGGAACTAAAACCAAAGAAAATTCAACCTTGAAATAGTGCATAGCCTAATAAGTTATATATAATTAGTTGGCACAGTCTAAATATTCTACATTTTGGCCTTTTTGAGCCAAAATCCAACAATACAAATTTTGGAAAGAATTTGATTTTAGATTGTTTGAAATATATTTTTGAATACATATATGCATTCACTGCCCTAATAAACCCCTTAGACATTATACACTTGTGATTTCAAAAAATTCTTAATGGATTTCAGGAAAAATTGACCAACAATAACCAGGAAAAAGAAAAAATGTGTAAGAGTTAGAATACAACTTAGTAATTTATATACACGCCCTTTTATCATACCTATTATTATGTTTATCAATTAAAAAAAAAAAAAAAAATCAAATCTTTAAAATTTTAAAGCAATTTATTAAGATAATAAATACATAAATAAAAAGAAGAAGAAAGAAAAAAAATGTGCAAATGGTTAATTCATTACCATTACCATTTTTGTTGGTGTTAAGATTTAATTAATTTTTATGTTTCTCAAGACACAATCACTAATGTGTTAATAAATATTAATTGAATTTATTAGTGTTCAAGGTTTAGTCAATTTTAAATTTGTTTAGAAAAAATCCCTTGATGTGGTCAATCATATTAAATATATGATTATAAGGACATTGTGTACAATAACCAAAAATTATGGAAAAACATGGTGCAATATATTTTCTAAGTACATCTATGTTTAGGAATATATTAAAAAATTAGAAAAAACGTGGATGTGAAAGAGACTATAACCATTCCCAATCATATTTCAAATCAATATCAAGCTTGAAAACACTCATTAATATAGCCTTATGAACGTTGAGAGAATAATAACAACTTATAATGTGCAAGGGATTTAAAAGTTATTGAAAAAATGAAATGATAAATACAATGTTTTAATAAGAACCTTCAAATTCCTAATCATAGTTGATTATTTAAAAAAAAATCATTTAAATGTCCAACTATAAAGCTTGTATTATTAGGGGTGGAAAGATTTATGTATGGATTCGTCATTAACCCCAAGGGGAAATTGATAACCTATTTTTCATGAGGACTTGATATCGCTTTGAACAGTGAAGCTAAAGCATTAACAATCTCACAAGGACTCATCCTTCTCGATTTTATATGCCCATGAGTAAATATATGTGCTAATTGATTCCATGATTGATATTAAGAATTGAAATGAGCCAAAGCAATCTCCTTTCCCTCCCTTGTTAGATAGTTGACATTGATAGGCTGGTTGGTGACATCAAGTGTGTTGGCATTGATGTCAACCATGCTAGAACTGATGGCAATTGGGCTAGCATTGAAGTGCATGGTATGTTGAGCTCAGGGGAGTCGCAAGGTTTAAACAATTTTATACCTTAGGAGATCAACTTAATTCCTCTTGGAAATGGCATAGTTGGATGGTGTTCGGAAAGAGATTCCCAATGGTATGTTGAAGTCTGCAAATTTCTTCCTAGATCAAAAGTTATTTCCAATCAAAGGTTGCAGACCAAAGGGTCAAAGGCTTAGGCCAAATCTGGCATTAGCCATGGTGGTATCTAAAAGTGGCAGCGAGTTTGGCAGTCAAGTAGAGTTGTTAGTGGTGCTGCTAAACCAAAGGTTTGGATAGATGTGGGTAGATAACACAGTGGTAAGGATTTTGATTAGCAGAGAAATCTACAATGGTGATCCCTTGAGCCACATCATCCTAAGAGTTCTTCCCAGGATGGTTTCAAAGTTGCACACAAAGGGAACGCCCGGGATGACACAATCTCGGGAGGACATTAGTAGTGGGAAAGCACAGTGATTGGTGGAAGCGCTGCAGCAGGAGTTCCCTTGGGACAGCTCATCCTGAAGGTCCTTTTGTAGAAGAGAAAAGGTGTAGAGTAGTAGTGAAGGCCTGGGATGACATATATCTGGGATGATGAGGCGATTAATGTAGCATGAGAAATGGCCCGGAACCCTTTAAATTTAAAAAGGAAATCCTCACATAATAATGGCTCGAACCCCCTCTGTCTATGTACGCAAGGCATCATGGACGAATGATAATGAGGTAAATGGCACAATGTGATTGGCTCATAGTGAAGGCATGGAAGCAATAGTGGTAGATGATGTCAGCATGATGTTGATACAAGGGGACACGTGGCATGAAGATTCGACATTTTCATGGTATTTAAGCCCTCAGGGCTATAGCTCAAAGGGACCTAACAGGAAATCTGGTGATGTTTTAGCAAACGTTTTGTGTGTTAATGCAACCAAAGGCTTACATGTCCATTTCATTAGGAAGATTTGTGAGTGTATATTGAAGAAGTGTTGAGGACTAAACATCATGGGCCTAAGTTTCAAAGGCTTGAACGGGTTGACAGCTTTGGTAAATATCCTCCATATTTGGCAAGTGTGCCATATGTGGCATTGTGCGACACTTATCAATAACGAAGCTTGAATGAGTTGGAAGCCTTGGTAATGATCCCTCCATATGTGGTAGTTACGCCAAAATTGGCTATTGGCCTTAATTGGATCAAAAAGGAATTTGAACGGGTCGATAATTATTTTGTGTACACGACTTGAATGCACAAGTTAGTGCTAATCAAGTCAATGGTAATGGTAGTGAACCCCAGTTCAAGCCAACTAGGAGCATGTCTTGAAGAAAACAAGACACTTTCGATCTTCCTTGCATGCCATGAAGAATTAAGTGGAAAAGATTCTTATGTTAGCCTCACTCTCTTAAAAACAATTATAAATCCAAATAAAATAATTAATTAAATTAAATCATGAGAGTTAGTTCCTCAAACTAGGGAGTTTAATTAGGAGGAGAGATTCTCTCCAACTAGTTCTCCTCCGTTAGTGTGTAGTTGAGAAATTGTCTCAACCAAGTGAGTCTAAGATAGACACACTATCTTAAGACCACTTGCTCAAGTATTTAACTGTATTATTAAATTATTTTAATAAGAGAGAGAATTACATGAGCATGAGAGACCATATGATGGCTCTCTGTCTTTTCTGCCAATTTATTATTATGTGTGTTAATTTGCTATGAATATGGCTTTGTGATATGGCTGTGTGATTTTCCTTCATGTGGTATCGGAGCTCCTCAAAAAACACTCCCTGAAAAACAGCCAATGTTGGATGCTGGAAAAACTCAAATATGAAGAGAACATGAATCAGCTGCATGCTTAATTCATCTCTAAATGTCGTTTGACAACTCCATCACGTGCCAAGCTACAAAAGGATCCAACTGTCCTTTGCTTGAAAATGGCATCTGGTGTCCACTAACACAATTTGATGAATGCCCACTGGCGTATTTGCTGATAATGATCGTCCACCGGCTGAAGATATCGAATAACAACTCAATGTTGCTTTTGCTATAATGAAAGCTACTCACTACTACTTTTGTTGTTGATCGCCCACTAGAAAATTTGTTGATGCCTACTGCTAATGAAAAATGCCCACTGGCTGATGAATATGCCCACTGGCAAATGAAGATGCCCACTGGCTACTTCGTTGATGTTGTCAAGACTTTCAGTCTGACAACCACTTGTCAATTTCATTGACATTTTCCCCCCTTTGTCAGCTGAAAGGAGAGACAAGCTTCTTAAAATTATATCAGAATTCTGAACTCCCCCCTTCAGGTGTAGGAGAGTTTCACTGTTGTACTCCCTCGTTCAACGGCATGAGAGTACCATCATCATTTCACTGTTGGCTGCACTATGTGTGATTGTAGTAAGTTGTAGAACTAAGAGAATCTTTTGACTGTGGATGACCATTCCCAAGGATCAATCCATTCATAATGTATCTTCAATCTAGCTGGTTTTTTTTATTGCGACATTTTTCTGAGGAATGATTGGGCTTGCCACAATGGTGACAAGGATGGAGATCAAAACATGGATCTTCCATATGATCGATTCGTTGACAATGAGAGAATTTCGATTGGACTTCAACTTCAGGTTGCGTGCAATTCGATTTGTCTGCAACCTTCTCAGGACCCGCTGAGTTGAGTTGTGCAAGAAATCTTGCACTGACGAACTTAATTGGCTTGGAATAATTTGGGATATGTAAGTTGGTGTTATCAGCGACATATCTTAAGCCTCATTGATTCTTGTTATTTTTAATTTCTTCCCAGGGTTGGATGATGGGTTTGGAAGAAATTTGAATTGGAACAACTTCAACACTTGACACTGTTGGGATGAGGACTTATCATCTGGATGGTTCAAAGACTTGAAAGTATCACTCTTTTCTTGCAATTCATTCCTTTGAATTTGTGACTCGAGTTTAAGAAACTCAATGGTTTCATGTGTTTGTCGTAGATGTCGTGAAAGATCAGCAAGAGTTTCTTTGCTGATGTGCACCATGTCTTCATCACTGAAGATGATCAAACTATGAAGAATGTTTAACAACTGAATATGTTGCGCCATATGAACTTTCTCACTTGAAATCAAGGTCTCTTGTCGGAGATGTCGTGCTTTGAACAGCTTTTCTTGATTTTGGTACTCGAATGACAGGCTCGCTTGCTATGCGACTTGAATGACACGCTCGCTTGATTGGTTGTTTGAATGACTCGCTCGCTTGCTGTGTTTGTTTTACTTGAAATACTTGTTTGCTTGATTGTTTTTAATGACACGCTCACTTGCTGATGATTGTTGTACTTTATTTAATAACTTGTTGTCTTGAACTCTTGTTTAATTACTGCACTTAGTGATGCACTGAATGTGCTGAAAATGATGGGTGTTGAACACTGTCGAAAATGCACCCAAATGACAAATGATAAATTCAATGTTCAAGTAACAAATGACTTGACTTAATGATGCACTTTACAAAATAAAATGAGGGTGTCGGTCACAACCGAAAAAACACCCGGACAATTCAGTTAAAACATTGCAAGTGATACAAAAAGTGTGAAAAATGTTGATGTCGTCTTGGCTTGAAATGCTTGATTTTTGTAGCGTCCTTAACTTGATTTCTTTGGTTACTTAATGTGGAATTTTGTAGCAGCTTTTATCAAGTCGATGATATGAAGCTTTGTTCTTATGGACTTGAGCTTGTTTATGTGCATGTAGTTGTTTTAAGCATAATACAAAGAGAGCATTTTGGTAAACTAAACACAAGTCATGAACACGCATACACACAGTGTACCTAAGATCCCCTTATTCAATTTCGGGCGGATCTAGGACACAACCACCACACAAAAAAATGTCTTTATTAAGCATTGAGCACATCAAAATTTTATCTTTACAACATCGTCATTGAAACTTCTCAAGTAATGAGAATCCACTCTTGAAATAACTTGTCTTCAAAAACTAAATAACTAGTAACTCAACCTTCTAGAAGTAAAAAATATTCACTTATCTCTCCAAATTTACAAAACACTTAACGCTCCACAAAAAAAATCACCTTATCACTCTACACCATCACTTCAAAACTCTCTAACATTCACTTATCACTCCAAAAAAATTACATTAAATAACTCATCTCCCCAAAATATATTAAAGCACTTTTACATACCACCCTTTTAAAACTTTCCATAAAATAGTTTTTACACCATTTTTAAAATATTCGTTTACACCTTTTTTTTTTTTAAGCATGAACTTATATATTCTAAAAAATGTGCCCAATTAAATCTTCAAACCACTCGTTTATACCTTTTTTTTTCAAGCATATTCTAATATAAAAAATGTGCCCACTTAAATCTTCAAACCATAAACTTTAAGCCTAGAAGACAAAACGACGTATGCAATTTTTGCCTTTAACTTCCACACAAGTATTCCACACTGTAGATTTTTAAGGTGAAAGCTTCGCCACAGTGGCTACACAACAGCTCTTCCGCATGGTTGGCTTGCGCCTCGACTTGACTCGGCCTCCTCTCTCAAAAGAAATGCAACTGATTTGCATTGCCCAGCGCCTCGATCACCAATTCCTAGAAATGAATATTCATGCCAAATACTCCAACTACAACAATGGCATAGTTGAGAAAAAGGATCTCTAGAAGACCTCTACCATTCACATGCGTTTGACTCTGATTCTCTGGAAAATGGATGTGCTATTAAATTAGTGTTGTTGGTTGTTTCCATATCAGGGTCTCTGTTTCCACTTTCCCATTGCGACAGCATGCAACAACCGATAGGTAACCGACGCTAAAAGGTAATCTGTGAAAGGAGTGATGACAGGATCCTTTGAATTCAACAACAACACGTTATCTGAAGTAATAATGGCCTTTATATGCTCTATATTTATGACAATGGAGCACTCTTGCCCGATAATTGTAGAAGGACAGGACGGCACAGGATTAAGAATGTGTAAATCCCGAGCAGGTTCTGGATTTCATGTTGGTTCCTAGCAGATTTGAGCCTTGCGGTCTCATTCAGTTACACGCCATGCGCTATGGCATGGTACCTATAGTTGCGTCTACAAGTGGATTAGTGGAAACAGTGCAAGATTAGTGGATACAGTGCAAGAGGGAATAGCAGGGTTCCAAATGGGTGATTTTCATGTTGATTGCGAAAAAGTAGATCCTGATGATGTCGTTGCTATTGTGATAACCAAGAAAAGAGCTCTAAAAATGTATGGGACACCTGCTTTCACAACTATGATGTAGAACTACATGGGCCAAGATTTTTCATGGAAGGGCTTGTCGCGGCAGTGGGAGGAAGTTTTGATGAGTCTGCAAGTTGCAGGGAGGGAACCTGGCGAAGAGGGAGATGAAATTGATCCTTTGGCAAAAGAAATGTGCCCTTTCTTCGACCCCAAATCACAGCAACTCTCAGGTATCAAAACAGAAAGCGAAATCCAAAAACACTCAGAATGGAACATGATGAACGAAATCTCAACAGAGCCAACAACAATGATTTTTGAAATATTACCATAGATTTTCCAGCAGGAAGACTGCAGTTTCACACTCGTTCAGGGCGTTGCATTCTAACACAAATCTCAGCGCAACTTCCCATGCAGTGTCCACAGACAACAGATTTCCAACTAGAACTTCAACACAAGTTTGCAGCTTTGTTCAACGCAATTCTGTAGCTTCTCCTCCACGTAACTCAATGTAAGTCCTAGACATTGTCAACATAGATTCAACGCATCTCAACACATATTTCCATATGTAAATCCAAGATCTCCATTAGCTCTAATACCACATATTGAAAAATGAAATTATCTCAACCAAAGGTGTCTAAGATAGCACACACTATTTTGAGACGGTGTCTCTCATCTATTTATTTGTAACACTACATTCAATTTTTTTAATGAGAGAGAATGATTGAGAAAGCCATGAGGCTGAAGTTTTTTCTGCCAATATTTTGTGTCCGGTTTATTATGTGTTGTTTATATATTTGTCTGAGTTAATTTCATTTTTCAATATCTTAAGTGTAGAATATCTGACAATCTAAACTCTGTGAGCAATTAATAAGCAAGGAATGCCCTACTGAAGTGCAAAGATTGACTGAGAATTAATTCTCATAATGAGAAACACCAAATTTCCCATTCTCTAATTTAATGTAGTTGTAGAAGTTGAGTAACGAGATGATACAACAAGACAACAAGCCATATTTCAGTTATGAGATTGAACTGTGAAAAAATCGGTGACCTAATTCCTACTCCAGCAAACTGATAATATTTCTCCTATTTGTTAAATTACTTGAACAAATTACTTATATTTTTCTATGGAAAATATTGAAATGCATACACTACATCCTACACAAAATAAAATATTGTGGAAACTAAACACTGCACTGGGGAGAAATAAACACACACATATACACTGTTGTTTTTGGACAAATGTCCTTGGTAAAACTCAATATGGGAAAGCTAGTGCAATAGCTGAGGGTTTTATTTATTATGAAATAGTAATCTAAGAACAAATCGTTAGATTCCCAAACTGGAAATCTAATACAGAGAAATACTGACAAGGAGATAGTGAGAAAAATCTCACACTGTCACTAGTGATATAAATTTGATATAGGCTTTAGATGGTTGGCCCCACGCTGCCTCTGCATTAGCCTACATAAATTTGTGTCGCAGTCTCTAGGCTCTATGTCACCTCCTCCTTTGATCTCTTGTTCGCTAGAACTTTGATCCTCTGGCCTTCTAGTCTCACACCCCACTGCTGCCTCTGGAATTCGACTTTCCCAACTGAATCTCGAACTCCCTCTGAAGCTCTACATTGCCTCTACTTGAAACTGTGCTACCTCTCTGAACCTCTCTCTATCATCTCTACCTTGCACTCCCTGAATCTGGAAAACTCTCCTCCAATATACTATCCTTGCCCCTCTCTCATTGCTTCGACTTTACTAAGTCACTTCCAGCAACTCACAGTTGCTACTCAGGAAATCAACTTCCCAGCAAAATTGAACTGCACAAGTGTGTTCTCCAAGTTCCCATTGAACTCCTTATAATCTCTCATTGGAGCACCAACAACCAAGATTAAAACATAAATAAGGGCTAAGATTAATTGGGAGTTGATCCTCTTCTTCTTCTAGAAGATTCACACCTTAAAAAATTGTTACCCTTTAATTAACCAGATTTCCTAAGTTTAGACTTAGGGAACCATTTTTAAAAATTATTTTAATTCTCTAGGTAGAATTTTCCCAAACGATTTATGGGTATTGGATAATGCTTTGAAAAATATTGAGGCAAGAGCACATTTGATGGTACATAAAGAAACATTCCCTCTTAGTGAGGAATATGCTCTAGTTTTACAACCCACTGAAGCATCACCTTGTCTCTGCACCATCTCCTGTCACGTTGTTGATGTTTGGCTACTGCTACCCACCAACTACTATGCAACTTCGATATACGTTTCATATGTGTTGATGTTGGTCCGGCTGAACTATTGCCCACACTGCATTTGCACTGCAACTCCCTCTCCATCTACTACTGCTACAACTGCAACACCTGCAACTAAAAAGAATCCAAAAATATTGAATCAACTTTGATCAGTATGATGCATTTGTCACCCGAGTCCCAATTGCTTCTAGACTCTACACTGCCACGGAAGCCTCTGCACTATTGTTGACTCTGCTCTGTGCCAACTTCACTACACTAACTCTGCATTGCATTGCCTAGTATCTGACCACTACTAGCCACTACATCTATCACTCTGGCATTTGACTGCACCCTTTGCCACAGATCCATCTCACTATTGCATGTTATGGGCTCCCATAGAAAGGTATTGATTCATGAGGTGGACCTCCTCAAGAATTTTTCCCATCCTATAGCTCTTTGGGGCTACAAAGCTAGATCACCCCACCTCACCCCTGGAGGCATCTCAGTGATCATGGCAAACTCTTCCTCCAATCTAGAGGACATTCTATCAATCTCAACAGATGTAGCTTGTTGATCTTGCTTCTCCTCTTTGTCCTTCTTTACGAGAGGACATTGAGTGTTGTCGTGGCCTAGCTCACCACACCTAAAGCACTTAATCTTTGAAATGTCCTTCTTTCTTCTACACTGCTCATATTGCCCCTTTGATGCAAGGGCCACATCCTCCTCTTCCTTCACCTACTTCATTCCACTGTTGTTATTGCCAATGATGGTTTCCTTCACCAGATCACACCTCATTTCCTCCTACTACAATTTTTTCCACACACATTCCCAATCTGGCATTTTTTCTCTGTTAAGGATGCTCTAGACGAAAACTTGCCAATCTTCAAAAACGCTATTCAGTGCTAATCATACAAACTTTGAGGGTTGGGACGCTGACCCTACTAAGGCTAGTGGGACGCTGACCCTACTAAGGATCCTTCATACAACCTAACTAATGCTTCCCACATCTCTCAGGCAGTATCCTTTCCAGATATATGGGATACCACATGATGTCGAACTCCGTCGAGAATGATCCTCTTAGCTCTCGCCATATCATCCTTGTACTTATTGAGAGGATCTGCATCAAAGGGTACATCTACCATGCTATCGACATATGTTTTGAGATCATGCTCATCTAGAAGGTAGGAAAGTTTGGTCATCCAGATCACATAGTTGGAGGCTCTGCCCAACCGATCTTGATCTCTCAACCCAATTGATTCCATATCTCCTGAAAAAAGTTGAATTTCTTCCTCTTCTCCTCTACGTAGCTACTTCCCAGCTATTCGCACTCCCTTCTAGAGTGAGAAATCCCGCACACAGCTACTGCCGTTATGCTAAGAAAATTTGAACTTCTTTCTTAGAAGTACTTTGAGGAAGGAATTCCCTCAGTATGTGCTCTTCCCTCCTTCTGATGCTATTCTACTAGCAACTATTATAAAATAACCATGTCCCACCTGAAGATCTGCTCTGTAAGGAAAAATGTGTAGCTCCTTTCTGCCTCTAGAAATCTTTGATATGGAAATTGAATTTCTCTGTCAACTCACTCAGAGAAATTGAACTTTCTTCAAAACTTCGACCTCCTTGGCCCAAGGACTGCGCTGCCCCTGAGGGTTTTGAATTGTTTCTTCTGTAGTGATTTGAAAATCCTCCTTCCTTCTGCTTTTGATCTCTTATGCTTACAATCTATGCTCTGATACCATGTGAAAAATCAGTGACCCAATTCTTACTACTGGAAACTGATGTATTTCTCCTATTTGTTAAATTACTTGAACAAATTACTTGCAGTTTTCTATAAAAAATATTGAAATACATAGACTACAGCCTACACAAAATAAAATATTGTGGAAACTAAATACTGCACTGGAGATAAATAAACACACACATATACATTGTTGTTTTTGGACAAATTTCCCTGGTGATAAGCCCCATAAATGGGTAATTATATGGGCTCATTATACCTCTTATTTCGACTTAATCCACCATTCTCATTAGTTTGTTACATGTTTTTGAACATATTTATGCTAACAGAGTGAATTGGGTTAGTCACTTTGCCATGTAGTCTAATGAGTGTTTTATGCAAATTTTTTGGACAATTTTGGACAAAGTCAAGGAATTTATGAGAAAAAGGCAGCCAAAACTCGAGGAAAACAAGGAAGAGGACTTGTAGGGGGGGTGTCTCCTTCATTACTGACCCCTTTCCTCGAATCCTCCATCAGTAACTCGGAGCACAAAGGTCCACATTGATGATTCCAAGAGACAGTCGAGCAAGTAAAGTAGGACTGTTGTTTATCTTCAGTTCTAGGAAGCCGAGTTCCTTGATTTTAGGAGGACTATTGGAAGTCTCCATTTGTATAAATAAGGGGATTAATAGCCTCAGTAGGTTAGCCAGTTATTAGTAAATTTTCACACTTTTGTGTAGCACATTGTTCAGCTTATTTCCAAGTTCCTTTTTTAGAACAGTTTATGTAATGTAACTATTATTTTTTATAATGAAGATGAAACAGTTTTTGAGCCAGCACTAATCTCTTTCAAAGGGTTGAAGCTCTTGGGTTAGGGCCCAACCCAAGCTTCTCAGCACCTCCTTTTCTGTACTTATATGTTTTTGCTTCCATCCATGAGTTAATTTCTATTGCATAGATTCATTTTACTTTATTAGATTAGGTTGTTTTTTATGGTTAGTATAGTTGTTTTGTTTCAGTTGCTCAAGTAAGTTGTTGCAGTGACAGAAAAAGATTCAAAAAGGCCAACAACAGGCCCTGATCTCCTTGCTTCCTTCTTGGGACTATGGTCTGAGGTTAAGGCACCACTGTTGCCACCAAAACACAGTTTTTGCTCTTCCATGCAACTACTAGTGTGATACTTTGAGTTGCAAAGGTTGATATTGATTCAGATTCATTTGCTTAGATCATTTCCTGTTCTTTTACCATAGATCTCTCCGCACGATTTTCTATTCATAGGGTATTGATCAGCATTTTCTATTTGTAGGTCAGAAATTGGGTCAAGCTAGACAAAATTATGTTTTTAGTTCTTTCTTTGGTCAGTTTTGATAAGTAAATGTGTAAATATCTTGCAGGACATCTCATCTCACCATCCCTCCATAAAACAGCTAGCACCAACTCACTTTTAATAGATTTCCTAGCTCATTTGCAACATTTCGCCAATATGCCCTAATTTCTGTGTTTTTTCCATAAAGTTGTTTTCTTGCCATTCAAACAAATCCAACCATCACATTCGTTCCTTGACAAGCTCCAGACACCTCAACACCTTCATCTAGTCTTCAGTTACCCTTCCCCATCATTTTTCCACCTTCAAAACTCCAAAAATAGCTCTCGGCCTCCTCCTGTAGATCCCCTGCAACCTCCTGTAGAACTTCCTGTGATTGATTTTTTCGAAGTCCGATCGCTATGGAAGTCTTCAGAAGGGTACTAGGAGCTTCTTAGAACCTCCCCACACTTTCCTTACCCTCTACAAAATCCAACTCCATCTTATTTTGCCACCAAACCTCTGCACAGTCACAACGAGATAAATCACAAGGATAATAATTTCACATAAAAACACTCAAAAGTACAAAAAGATGATTTCTTCTCATTTCTTTTCAAAAGTAGCTTGAATAAGTGCAATTTACCTTTTTAGTAGTCAATGGCACTCATTTCATTAGTTTTCATCTTTTTTCTTACAAAAGTAGGGTTAATAAGTAAATTAGGGTTTGCTAGGGTTTGCGTTTTATTTCAGTTTTAATTCTCTTTCTGCAAATAGAATAGCCTCTGTAATGTTAGCTTTCTTCCATCACAGTTAAAAGCTTCTTCTGAGGATTCACAGAAGTTAGCTTAAGCTCCTAGCAATCTTGTTCCAGCTAACCAAGTGACAACCTACAATAAGAGCTAGTACTTGTGCATACAGCACCGTCGCTTCCAAGTTTGTTACAAACTACCAGGCTGATAAAAGTAAAGAAGGAAGCCCCAGGAGTTGCAGCATTATTGCTGCAATACTGGAGCCCACCACCTGGAAAAACCAAATGTAGGAAAACTAGTGCAATAGCTGAGTGTTTTATTTATTATTCAGTAGTAATCTGAGTACAAATTTTTAGATGCCCAAACTGGAAATCTAATACAAAAAAATATTGACAAGGAGATAGTGAGAAAAATCTGAACCTGATCCAGACTCTGAATGGCTTGCCCCACACTGCCTCTGCACAACCTCTACATCAGACTACGCATATTTGCATCATAGTCTCTAGGCTTTGCGTCACCTCCTCCTCTGATATCTTGTTTGTTGGAACTTCGATCCTCTGGCCCTCAGGACTCACACCCTAACTTTTGGCTCTGGAATTCGACTTTCCTAGTTGAATCTCGAATCAGGTTCAGATCTTGTCTTATGTAGAATGAGAATCTATTTTAGATTACACTCTCGAGCATAAAGATGTGCTTACAGAAATAGCATTGTTCATTGTGCTACAGAGGAAAAAAATCATGGATGATTATTGTGCATAGTGGGGGTATGCAACATTGTTGAGATCTTAGTGGAGATCTTTGTGCGTGAAAGTGTGGTGTTGTGAGAGGCTGAGAGAGCCTGGGGAACAAAAAAGGTCGTGAGATGATATGTTAAGTATATGAGGGTTGAGTGTTGAATGTGTGTTGTTGTAGGGTGAGTAGAGTAGGAAGAAGACAAAGTGTTGTGAGGGTTTTGTATGAGTGAAGGTGGCTGAGAAGAACAAAGGGCCAAGAGTTTATGAGTGTAGAGTTGGAATGACGTAGAGTGAGTGCCAAGAACAAAGAGTATTGTTTTCCTTATCGAGTATGGTTTGGAGCCTACAAATATGGAATTGGTGCTTCCATCTTAGTGGATATCTGAGGAGATCTTGGGGTTGGTTCCTCCTGCAAGTTGGTGCTTGCATAAATCCAAGAAGCTACAAATTGGTGCTTTCATAAATCCAAGAAGCTACAAATTGGTGCTTGTAACAAATCCAAGAAGTCTGTTAGGCCCCTATACTACTAGTGTAACCCCTTATTGTTATTAGTACAACCTACTTATTATATTGATGTACCCACGTAGTGCCCATATTGTTGCTATTGTGCCCCATAGAAGCCCACTATTGTTATTATTGTGCCCTTATATTATTATTGTTATGTCGGCTCTGATTATGTTATGACCCCTTAGACTCCTATATATAGAAAGGAGGTCT
>APFE031276164.1:3055-19985 GCA_000404065.3 Pinus taeda | reverse complement strand
CTCAAGCGTTGAGGACAACGCTTTTTGAAGGAGAGGGGCATGTTAGGCCCCTATACTACTAGTGTAACCCCTTATTATTATTAGCACAACCCACTTATTATATTGATGTACCCACATAGTGCCCATATTGATACTATTGTATCCCATAGAAGCCCACTATAGTTATTATTGTGCCCTTACATTATTATTGTTATGCCGACTCTGATTATGTTATGACCCCTTAGACTCCTATATATAGAAAGGAGGTCTTTTCATTTGTATCATCAAAGAATTGTTCATTTATTTCATGTAAAGAAGGTTGCCCCCTCGAAGAGGCTGAATTTTAAGGCGTTGATCTATCTTTTCTATCTTTTTCTTGAGCTAGTTTCATAACAAAGTCAATGCTTTAATTGGTACTTCTGGTAAGTTGGTCAAGTGTCTACAAAATAAGGGATTTGGTGCTTCTTGCTAGTGGGTGCTAGCAAACAATCTAAGGGAATTGGTGTTTCTTGTGACTAATTTCTTACAAAAAAATTGATGAAATAGATTAGGAGCTCATATTTACATCATATAACAAAAAAGATTTGGTGGTTTTTCCCTTTCAAGTTCCACGTTAAATCCTATATGTTCCATGTGTTTCCTACTTGTAGTATTGGTGTGTATGTTTATGTGATGATTTAATTTGCTACACACGAGATCATGGTGGTTGCACACATAATGATTGTCAAGCTTGAATGAGAAAATCATAGTTGGCATTAAAATTTAAAATTAGCCTCAATATTGATTCACCCCCCAGTATTAAAGGTTGTTTACAACATCCCCCTCATGCATCACCCACAGAGCTAAATTTTTTATCAAGAAATTATAGAAAGTATCTCTCCTCCATATTCTATGTAATAATAATTATCATGTGGATGAATTAGTGACTCAAGGTGCCCAACTTCAAGAAGGTAGGATTATTATCCACAAAAATGGGTTAACTTACCCTTCCACCACCCCACGTAAGGAAGGTAAACATTAAGAGCCCCTACAATTGCTAACGATGAGAGTGCTTTTCAGAGCTCTCCCTTGAAGCAAATGCATGCAAAGACATTAGAGGATCTCACTCGCTAAATGGGGAATTAAACCAACCCTCATCCTCCTTATGTTGATATAATCGATATTGGTGTTGAAATATGGTTGTCATTGATGTAAACCCAAGCAGCACCAAAAGATGCCCCGCCTTTGATGACAAATATGACAAGGAAATTTAAGTTATTTGTGGTCACGATCACCTTTATTGGATTCTCCTCGTCTTGTTGATTCTGACAATATATGGCATGTCACAAAGGTCCTCACGATTTGAGAGATATGCTTGTTCAAAGATGAAGCCCCATCTTGTGATCAAAATACCCAAAATTCAACGATGTGGTATCTTTTCTTTGGCCAATGATCAAGCCATAGGAATTAAATTAAATTTTATCATGGAAAAAACACTTTATGGAGGTGATCAATATTTTTAAGTCAAAATCATGGTGAAAGTCATCCTCAAATAAAGGGAGGGTTTTCAGAGTCCAAAATTTTGAAATTTAAAATATAAAATATCCCTCCAACTCAAGTCGGCCTCTATTAAAATTATTTTTTTCCCTCCTTTTTGAATTATGGCGATCCCTCATAGAAGACTATATCAAAACTATAAATGGAGGATTTCACTCCCCTCAAAGGAAAGATTCTAGATGTTTATCTTATGAAAATAAGTTATTTGATACGCCTGAAACCAAGAGGAGCCTTGAAAATCAAATTGAAGAGGTTGATTATCTTAAAGAATTTTGGGTTTATGGCTTATATCCTTGGGGATGGGATACGTTGGGGTTTGAATGTAATTTGAAAGTTGCTCTGAAGTTAATATTGTCACCTTTTGAAGCTAAACCTGGGGCAATCCATTGAAGGTCCTACTCAGCCTACACTTTTGTTGCATAACCTTGAGAATACGCTAGTCTAAAGCAGTACATAAGGGTTATGCAGTGATTTTTTACCCTCCGTTAGGGAAAAAAATTGAGGCACATTTGTAAGTCTAGAATCCTTCATATGAGGCATTTTGAATCAAGTCTAAGAACTTATCAATGTGTATAATTTGTCTTTTAGGGAAGAACCCAAGCAAATATAAGGTATCACTGACCTTTGGAGTAGTTTCGGCATGTACCTAAGCCCTTTTTTAGCAGTCCTAGTAATGGGTATAACACCTCCTTGATGCAAATTTGAAGGATATATTAACATTTTTCTGTGCACCATTCTGAAACAAGTTCGAACCTCAAACAAGTATTTGATCTATGCTCATCTCAAACCTATACTATGTTCCCTAATAAAACATTCGCGGGTAGCCACTAAGAAGTTTTAAATTTGATTCATCAAGTGTTCAAAACAATTCATTGTATCAACTATTCAGTTGGTCCATATCATTGTGAAGTTAGAGCCCAATTCAAAGTGCAAGTAAATCAATTGAAGCTCAATCTAGCAATGTATTGTTGTGACCAGACCCATGAGTGATTGAAGTATTTGTACCATTTTGAAGTTCTAAATCTTTTGCACTGAAACAATTCCAAATTGGATGCCCTCCTTATATCATTGCTACAATACTTTGTTTTGTATTTGATCAAAAGGTTGCTAGCTTAGCTTAAATATGAACCATCAAGGCAATCTGCATTATGCTTAAGGTTTGTTCATATAGTAACAAAAGAATCACTACTTGAGATTGCAAAGGAAGAGCTCAGTAATATTTGGTAGTTAGAATAGAAGAGGTCATTCTTGCAAGGAAGGCATAACTTGAAGTCATCAACGAGTTCAAGTACATGAACTTGTTGTGCTGAAAAGTAAATCCTTTGCTATAGTGATCACACAATTCTTGCAGCTTCTAAAGAAGTTTGTTTTGATTTAGTAGTAAGGGTTTGAGTGTCACTCGAAGAAGAGTGCCACAACATTATGTGGCAATTGAAGAAGTCTCTTTTGTTTGGGAATAAGAATTACATTAAATATCTTTATATGTGTGTCATTATCCCTGGTACAGGAGCCCATGGTTATTTGTCTATTTCATTATCATTTTCATGGTGGTTGGGTGGTGCAAGGCAAGAGATTGAAGTCTCCTTCAAGTAGTAGCCTGAAAACACTTCAAGGTGGTAGGGTGGTGCTAGGGCAAGTTGGAGCTTACAAGGTGTTGGAGCATCCTATCAGTGGAAAATGATAAAACCAGGGTGTTGGAGCATCCTTCCAGTTGGAGCTATTAAAGTGAACGTTTTTCTAGAGTATTAGGGAGTTGGGGCTATCCTTTTCAGTTGGAGTTTAAGCATATTTTATACTTATAAAAATTATTAGAAAAGTTTTTGGTGGTTTTGCTCCCAAAAGGGTTTCCACCTAAAAATTTGTGTGCACGATTATCTTGATGTGTTTATGTTTACCTATTGCTAATCCTCTAAAAAATTAATAAATATACTAATTGATAATAAATATTGATTCAACCCCCTCTTAGTATTTCAAACACTTGTGTGTGAAGGCGCTACCCCTTCCACGCCACTAATCTTTGCTTCTCTTAGGCATTATCAGGATGAAACTTTAATATACACATGAGGTTATGATGTTGGTGAATTAATTATACATTAGTGGTGGCCACCATATCAAGAGGAGGAAAATGTCATTGATATTTTGCGAAAATATGGTAATCATTTAGCAATTACAAACTTGGAAATAACATTGAAATGAATAATAAGTTGCACTAATACCAATGCCTGTTGATTAAATATCCCCCACAAGGAAATAAAAAATAAAATGAACTACCAATAAAATAACTTAAATAAATTACAACAAAGCAACTAATGATTATAAAAATTGTACACGTTTAGTCTATTCTTACTCACAACAACCATTTTTGTAGTAAATTGTCCTCCTTTCTAGTTGTAAAATTCTTCTGTGTCGTCCACATGTGCAATTGTAACAAACATAAATATATGTTAAATAATAATTAATTATTGAATAAACATACCCCAAATTTTTGAAGGGGCATGTTACCTAGTATATAAACAGGGCCCTCATTTTAAAAATGGATTCATTCATCATCTTATAAATATATAGTATTTACAATACATTGTGTATTTTGCACTTTAAGTATAAACATGCATTGTTTGTTTACTACATTGGTACCAAAGTTGTTTAATCCTCTGATCATTCAACCGTTATACAGGAACCACATTAGGCTACCATTTAGATTAGGTCTTGAAATATTGGACACATATTTCAACAAATTAAGCGAAATCATAAATGTAAATTTGAATTGTTAAGTGAAATTCAAGAATAATTACAACAAATAAAAAGGGAATTTACATAATTGTTAAAGGCTTTTACAACACCAGATTTAAAAAAACAAGACAAGGAAGAAATATTCAATCCACCTATGGTCTTAAACATTGATAATTCAGTTTCTGTCGATTCCACTTCCTCTACCCCTACCATTGACGACTCCAACAACACAAAGAACGATATCAACAAATTGCAAGATTATAACGTGAAACAACAAAAATTTGAGTCCATAGAAAAAGAAGATGATGATGATAATGATGAAGATGACCTTGAAACAATTGAAGATATGCAAAATGTTCCCTTAAATGAATTTGGAAAGCTTGATCCACTAACTGATGAAGAGGAATTTATAGTGAATTTGGCTCTCAGCGAGGAATTGGTTCCCATAGTCTCTTAGGTAAAGAAACCCAAGGTTTTAAATTTTAAGCCACTAATGGAAGCACTTGAAAATCCCAGTGAAATTTTTCTCATTATTTTCTCCAAGATTGATCTCCATTCACTTTTAAACTTGCCTTTTCGATCTCTAGATAAAAAATTTCATCAATTTGGGCATTTACAATTCACTATTTCATAGCAAGATGCCAATAGCTTCATTATAGTATACCTAGAGGGGGTATTATGAGGTACAGAGGGAGGTGCCCAAGGGAATAATGTAATAATGTGATGGGCCATAGTTAATAAATAAAGTGGTTAACCCACATAATGTAAGGGACCACAAGTAGTTAGGAATAATGTGATAAGCCCATTGTATTATATGTATGGAATTGAGAGACCCATGGTAATGACCCATGGTATTGTATGTATGAAGCCTATATAGAGGCTAGAGACTCTTCATTATGGGATGTCAAGGATTATTGTATTGGCAAGTATATGGCTTGTGGAGTGTTCTCCTTCCTTAAGGAATGATCGTATGGCATTGCCCTACCTCAAGAGTTATATCAATAAAGAAACATTTTTAGGTTATATTACTGGATTGATCTTGTTCTTTTTTTTTCATATATTTGCAGGTCAGATCTACTACAAGTGGTATCAGAGCACTTTCTTGGGCAGCAATGGAGAGCAATTTTTTTTCTCATTTTTTGTAGGAATTTTTTGGGGCGGCGAGTTTGCATATCAGATCTGAAACTTTTGGTTCAAAATTTGCAAAAAAAAATAACAAATCTGGATTATTTGTGGAAAAATACCCAAATTCAAAAAAAAATCGACAGAATCGGAGTCTGGGTGAGGGAGATTTCGTTGATTTAAATTCAACTATATTGTAGAAATTTTTCTGATGGAAATTCGTGGACGGCAACTCTCTTGTAAATTTTTGCATTTTTTGTGTATAATTTTAGAAAACATATTCTTGATCTGAGCTCCTCTTGAAAAATTACCTGATTTCAACAAAAAAAAAAAACGGTCAAATCAAAATCTAGATGAGAGAGATATAGTTGATTTAAAATCAGCTCTTTTTTCATAACTTTTTGTGATGCGGAAGAGATGCAGTGCGAATCTAAGTTTCAAGAGTGCCCAAGAATTTGAAAAATTCCTTCTAGACAAATGGTCTCATGCTAGAAAACATGATAATGAGAACATAAGGAGTTACTTTCTGCTGGTATCTCCTTATTACAGGTTCATGGATGTATTCAAAAAGAGAAGATCATTGTGTCTATCAATCCCAATTGCAAGCATAATTTTATTAATGTTAATTTGGCTAAAAGATTGCAAGTCCCAGTCAAACAAATGGAGCACACGCATGTTAATAATGACGAGGTGCAAATTTATAAAGATTTGAATATTTCTATGGATAAGTATGTAATGCATTCTGATTTTTATGCTTTAGATATGGCTAATGTGGATGTTTTTTGCAATACCCTTGGATGGAATCAGTTGGTACTATTAATATTAATGTGCAGAAAAAATTCTTGAAGCTCTGGTATAAAAAGAAGGAAATTACATTACAAGATATTTCCATCAATAAACAGGTAGATCCCAAGGAGGCTAAAGCAGAAAATATTGCAGTTACTGACACATCAGATGAGGAGTCCACTTGTTGAAGTAACACTAGAAGATAACCAAAAACCACAGGTGCCACAACAGGTACTAGATACAAATCAGGCTCCGTTAGGTGGCGATATGTTGAAATTTTAACCAAAGTTGATCTTGGTGGTTCCTCTGTGTTGATGTGTTGTGGGGGGATCATCGCAAACAAGTGAAGTATCGACTAGATCAAGTAATCACCTTTGTCTTGGATGGTTAGATGCACGTGCATGGTACCAATGGACTAGTCATTTGTGTAGACCTTATTATTTGTGTTTTTCTTATGTTTAAGGGATGAAACATATTTAAGGGGATGGAATGTAATATACCTAGGGGGAATATTATGGGGTACAGAGGGAGGTACCCCAGGGAATAGTGTAATAATGTGATGGGCCATAGTTAATAAATAAAATGGTTAACCCACATAATGTAGGGGACCATAAGTCGTTAGGAGTAATGTGATAAGTCCATTGTATTAGATGTATGGTATTGAGACCCATGGTATTGTATGTATTAAGCCTATATAGAGGTTAGAGACTCTTCATTAACGCATGTCAAGGATTATTGTATTGGCAAGCATATGGCTTGTTGAGTGTTCTCCTTCCTTAAGGAATAATTGTATGGTGTTTCCCTACCTCAAGGGTTTTATCAGTAAAGAAGCATTTTCATGTTATATTATTGGATTGATCTTGTTATTTCTTGGTACATTTTCTATTTTTATATATTTGCAAATCAGGTCTACTACATTAATTGATGTGGAAAAGGCTTTAAATTACAAGGATTGTGGCCTAATTAAGATGGATGTCAACGAAATTGATAAAAATGTAAATGTAATCAAGCATTTTACAAGTGGTTCCTGAGCAGTGTTGAATCCCGTGACAACCATGTTTGATGGAATTGTAGGGCAGGAGGTTGTGAAAGCCTATGTTGGCAAGTTTCATCCACTTTTTCAGTTCTTCTATTTCAATTTGGTGGAATCTCTTATGGTAGAACCCCTCAAGCCAGAGGACGTAGTGCCTTTAAATTGGCGATACGATGCCCAAATCTCTGTATTTGGAAAACAGATACAGAAGAAGTTGTGAGATGTGAAATTAATTGTTGTGGGGGCTAGTGCTTTGGGATGTGATCTTATAAAGAATTTAGCCCTCATGGGTGCCTCTTGTGGAAGCCATGGAAATTTGATTGTAAATTATGATGGCGTTATTGAAAAGAGTAATCTTAGCATAAAATATCTCTTTCGAGATTGGAACATTGGGCAGGCAAAATCAAGAGTGGGAACATTAGTGGCCACTGCAATCAATCTACGTTTGCAGATTGAAGTGTTGCAAAATCAAGTGATTCCAAATACTAAATATGCCTTTGACAGCTCCTTTCAGAACAATGAGGTTAATGTTGTATTAAATACTCTAGACAATGTCAATTCCAGGTTATATGTTGATTCAAGGCGTGTGTACATTTAGAAGCCATTGCTAGAGTCTAGAACTATGGGAACCAAGTGCAACACCCAATTTCGTATTCCTCATTTGACTAAGAACTATGAAGCATCACAAGATTCCCCTGGAAAGCAATGACCCATGTGCATGCTTCACTCACTTCGACATAATATTCACGATTGTCTCACATGGACAAGGTTTACATTTGAGGGTCTGTTAAATAAAACTCCAATTGAAGCAAATGCTTTTCTTTCCAAACTAGGAGAATTCATAGCAGTAATCAAGTTTGCAGGGGATGCTTAGGCCAAACAACTTATGGAGTCTATTGTCGATTGTTTGGTTTCACAGAGATGTTGAACATTTCAAGATTATATATATTGGGTTAGAACAAACTCTGAGGATTACTTTTCAAATTATGTTAAGCAACTTATTTTCAACTTCCCTGAGAATGCAACCACAAGCACAAAGCTTCAATTTATGAGATCTGGTGAAATTCCTCTTGAACAAGAACCCCATTAAAGCTATGTGCAGACACAACTGTACGAGCCAAAGCGCGACGCAGACATGATTGTACAAATCTGTATGGTCACTATTGCTCCTAAATATAAGTATATAAAAGAATTCTAATAAATTATGAAGTTACTTAATTAAAATTATTAAGGTGACTTTATTAAATCATGAAGTTACTATATATTATATTTTTTTTAAAATTACTTTAAAAAAATATTATAATATTATATGTATCGTATTTCATAGCTTAAAAGAATTAATTATACTAATAATCATATATATATTATATATGCCAAATTATATTGAGGTGACTCTTTTTCATTATGCTTTGAGGATTAAAGCATCCCTTAAAAGGGTGGTAATGTAACAAACATAAATATATGTTAAATAATAATTAATTATTGAAGAGACAAACCGCAAAGGACATGTATATTTGTGAAGGGGCACCTTGCCTAGTCTACAAGTAAGACCTTCATTGTAATAATGAATTCATTCACCATATTATATTATTTACAATATATTGTATATTTTACACTTCAAGTATAAACAAGCACTATATGTTTATTAGAGATGTAATTACTAGGGTTTGTATATGCAGCAGAATATTTAGAATATCTAAAATATAAGATCGTCCATCATCAGGTGAATAATATATTTATATAAGAAATTATTTGCATATAGGAGATATGATATGAGATTTTACAAATGAGGGTCCACTTATATACCTAGGCAAGTGCCCCTTCATGAATGGTCATGTCCTTTAAGACACGTCTCTTCAATAACTAATTATTATTATGATCATTATTATTATTATTATATGTTATATTCATAACATTACATTCCTCTTTAGAGAAGCTTTGTCCTCAAAGTTTATTGCGGACAAGGTATTTTCTATGTTTTTGTTTTGTAATCTATGCACAACTTTTGGAATTCTTCAAGTTGTCATCTTTAATAATACAAGATGATAGGATCTTCTGAGCGATAAACAAAATTATCAAATTAATAAAGGATCTAACCATCCTAAATCAATTTTTTGTGGAATCTTGTGGATATTAGATACTTTGGCTGATTTTTTATTATAAGATTGAATTGAAGTGACATCAATATTCTTTGGAACATAAATAACTTGTCTCTAGTCTGAGTGATATGGATCTACGCATTGGTTGAGATGTTTACTTTTATGGTTTGGGTGTTGATAAGGAATTCTTGTGATATTATATCTCCTTAACATGTTTGTGGTGATTTCTTGATTTACTTGAGGTATTTGATTCCCTTCAGATATAGAAGTTACTTAACTAATTGTTGGATCTTACTTGAAATTTCCATTGTTTTAACGACAATATCTGAATATGTTTTACTTTAACTAGTTTGTCATCTTCTTGAGTTTTGATATTGATTAGGTTAGTATTCATTCATTTTTCTTCAACTTGGATTGTTACATCTAAAGGCTTTGATACTTCTTTCATGACAAGTTCTAATTTGTTTTTCAGTGATTTTTTATCATTTTTAAATTTCTTAATTTTAAGCAAGTAGACTTTGATTATGATTTCTAAGATGACAGAGTTCTTCACTTTTTGAATTAACTTTATTTTGACATTTAAGATTCTCATCTTGTAAAACTCTAATTTGTTCTAATAATCTTTAGTTAAAGTCATTTAAGTGCAAATTTTCTTATTCTTTCTCCAATAAATTTTTATTGAATTTTTTCTCCAAACATTCATTTTCTTCTTCTAATTACTTCTTTGTATCTTCAAAATTCTTGACTTTTGCAAATATTTTTTTTATTATTGTTTGTTAGAAGCAATATTTGTCAGTGACTTTATGTTGATTCTTCGTAAAACTAATCTTTAAGATTTTTATATTTCTTTTCCTATGCTTTGTTCTTTTGTTGAAGTTCTACATGTTCTTCCTTTAATCTTTTAATTTATATCTATGTATTACCTTGATATTTTTCCAAAGTAAACTATTTTTAACACGTTGGACAAAATGTTGTGCAATTTTTAAAAACCAAAGAGTACTCAAATTATGTTTTACAAAACAAACATCTAGTCCAAAACGTATAATTATGATTTATTCTTTTTTCATCAGCGTTTGACATAATTTTGTTTTGTTGATAATTTCATCAAATAAAATATTGATTATAAATTTCATATATTCTTCATTTGAGTGACCCACTTCTTCAATATATCTTTAATATTTAATTGCGATAAATTATACCTTAATGCCAAAAGTCTTCAATAATCTTGTTTTCCCTTTATGATATTATGTTAGCTCTTAAATTTTTAATAATTAGAACTAAAATGTGATATAATGTTTTTAATGTCTTTTTTGAAATAAGGATTTTCTTTTTAATAATTTTGAGCAATCTCTCTCCTTTTTATAATTTTGAGCAGTTTCTCTCCTTTTTAGAATTTTATTTCCAAACTTTTAATAATTTTATTTCCAAGCTTTTAAATAACCCCTAAATAATTAAATAGCCCTCGATAGTATGGTCTTGTTATATTTTCACTTTGTACTATTTATAATGGAACAATACTTGAAGTACCAATATAAGCTAGGGTTGTAATGTTTGATCATTGGTTACACTCCCACTCTTCGGATTTGATAATACCTTGTGATCCTAGAGTTTTGACGTCACAACCTGAAATGATCATGATGGTAAAAGGTTGGTTTAAATTGCAATCACATAGAGTACGGGATGACGATGGGAGAATGATTGCAGATGGAAGCAAATCGTGGTAGTGGGTGGGTGTGTAAGGAATTCATGGAAGTGAAGGTTGGGCATTGTTGCTGCTACAAACGACCACTGTTGGTGGGCACAATGCTGGTGGCGGAGATAGCTGCAAAAGTTTGTGGCAAAAAAATTTGGTGGCAGCCATATGAGTTTGTGTCAACATTGGACTGTTGTGACAACACCTTTTTAATTTTACATTTTTTTATTCCACACACACAAATATATATATATATAAGTGTTGTCACAACAGTCCAATGTCACCACAATATATATTTTAATGGCCAAAAGGCTTGATAGTAAAATGGAGAACTTTCAAAAACTATGGCTAAACGTCTCAATCACAACTGAAACAAATTCAATGAAAATTTGATGATCAAAGGCCCAGATCGGAGAACACGGCATTGATACCAATGTAAGAATGTTGTCACAACAGTCCAATGTCGCCACAATATATATTTTAATGGCCAAAAGGCTTGATAGTAAAATGGAGAACTTTCAAAAACTATGGCTAAACGTCTCAATCACAACTGAAACAAATTCAATGAAAATTTGATGATCAAAGGCCCGGATCAGAGAACACGGCGTTAATACCAATGTAAGAAATAGGGTTCGCACATGCAGCAGAATATTTAGAATATTTAAAATATAAGGATGCCCCTCATCAAACAAATAATATATTTATATAAGAAATGTTTGAATATGAGATGTTACAAATAAGGGTCCACTTATATATATCTAAGAAGATGCCCCTTCATGAATTATCATGTCCTTTAAGCCATATCTTTTCAGTAATTAATTATTATTTATTATTAATTGTTTATTATTTTTATATAGTATATTCATAACAACAATCTAAGCATTTAATGGGTCTCCTGATAAATATTATTTACAAAAGTTTTAACAGAGAGTCACTTGAGGAGAGATTATACAACACTATAAAAACCAACCTAAAACTCAAGAAATATAAATTGGTGTCTGAATTTCTTAAAATATTTTATGGAGAGCATGAATTTCTTAAAATATTTTATGGAGAGCATGAATTACAAGTTCAATTAACGTGAGGGGGTGATTGTCAAAGCACAACAACTTGAAAGGACTATAATTCTGAAGTAGGATTTTCTATTTTCTGTTACATAAAGACAACGGTTATCAATGTACATTGATAAAGCAAAAGTTTCTGCCACTTTGACAAGTAATGGAATGGGCGCTCAATGTGGCCTCTTGGGTTTAATTCAGAATACATGCGATGAGTATGATTTAAAACGATGGTATAAGTTACAATAAGATTAATCTAAATATAGCACTAGTACTCAAATTATTTGTCAAGTCTGACAATGTTGCCAAGATGGTTGTGATAAATCAATCATCAGAGTCTCGAAGCGCACAATAAAATAAACAAATCAAGCAATTCAGGCATGGTTTAGGACTGGAGTTGGGGTTTAACGCCTGCGTAACATGAGACCTTTACTAAAGTATTTGAGTGAGCTTCTCCCATCCAATCATCACTGAGGTAAAATCAGCATTCTTGGTTATGAACAAAATATAAAATTGTACAACTTACTTCCACAGAGATTTGCAAGTGTATCGTGATTCTACTTGCAACACACTCAAATAACATCTTAGTTATTAAATATGTCAGTACAATTTTTAAATGCTGCCAAAATCAGCTTAGTACATTAGTTGTCTTTATGCAGAAGCATAAAAGAAATACAAAAGCAGTAACCTCAGAAGGCATGTGAACGATAGGAATTGATATCTCAAGCTACAAATATACTCAGTTTATCCATAAAGCAAAGGGTTCTTCCATTGAAGACTAAAGAGGTTACTGCAACGGAAAACATTAAAATTGGGCAAATTTTATGCTCCCAGCAGATTACTTTAAAAAGCAAATGACTAGCTACAAGTCCAATCCAACACAAATGTACCAGAGCCATTGAATACATTTTGCCACGTCGATTTTTCAGTACATTGAAAAGGCAAAAGTTTCTGCCACTTGACAAAGACTTCAGCGGAAAATAGGAAGTTGAGGAAAACATATATGCATCAGTGCCGTCATTGTATCCGGACAGATCTATTATTTAGTATCAGAGGGCCAGCTAACCAACAAGATCATACCATAGTGGGTTTGGATACCCACAGCTACAATTACAAACAACGAACACATCCATAAAGAAATAAGATAAATGTTAATAGAGAATGAGACCTAACATTTCCTTCGAGGAAAAAAGAAATAAATATGGAAAGGTATGTAAAACATTGCTAGTGTCTTTGGTATTTCGATTGCAGCCCAACTTGTTAATTCATCATACGAGAGCTCTAACTTCCAACTTCAATATGAACTGGAATTACTACATTAATCCATGCCCCGAACAATGAGAAGTCATGTGTATATATGTGACGAGTTGTTGGCATTACAGGCCTTGCGAATACAACATCACAAACTTGTATAATTTAGAAAATAACATGCATACAGAATTGATTACAGGAACTTCCCCACAAGGACCAAAACCCAAGTCTTTGGCAAAGAAGAAATTTTGTACAACTAAAGCTGCATATTAATTTTACATCCTCGACTAGAAAATTAATATTAGGTGTTCCATTTCAAGATGAAATGCATTTAATATAACCACCCAAGAAATTACATGAATGAGTAGACGCCTGGAATGCATCTGTCATACTTCCTAAATGTCTTGGTTAGCAATCTCGAGTGATGCCTGTCCATGTAACAATCAGAGTAAAATCCCTGTAAACCACTACAAAAGTGTTTCAATTACGATGCTTTACCTTCCATATAAAGGTATTTCTAAAATCCATTCTTGGGAAAAATAGATATTGGAAGGCATGCAATTATTGTAATATGGCTGCAAGAAATACTCACTCTGTATTGTAGCTCAGTGAACACTTTCATAGAGAGCATTTCATCCAAAAGAGTTTGGATGCCATACAAGTAAACCAAGAATAAATCTAGTGACTATCACCAGATAGACGCAGCCCTTCAATCTCCCTGATAAGGAGTTCTTTCTCTTCTTCAAATTGTTCATCTTCTGCAATCTCAGAAACGTGTAAAATACTATAAATCCATATTCAAGAAGTCATGCAAAAGAAATCACAAGTTATCTATAAAACAAAGATTACAATTAGCTAAAACTCGGATGATAGGCTCAACAAATTCACCTTTGCTGAAGTGGAGACTTTGCAAATATTTCAGCAGTTTTTCACAGTTCTTCAAGAGCAGTGAACTTATGGCAGGAGGCCTATTAGGATTGGCAACAAAAACCTACAATAACAAAATTTGTTATGGGAAAGTTAATAATTGTAAAGAATGCCCAAAGTCATTACTTGCTGCAATTTAACATATAATCTCCACAGTAGCAAAACTGAATGCTACATTCAACTTGGTTTCAAAACAACCACAATAGCAGCAAAATTTTCATACTTGGGCTATAAAAATGGAGTTCCAACTCTAAATTTCATTAAATGCTCAAATATGAACTTAAATATTTTAACAAAGAAATGATCCCCTGTTGATATGAGAAGAAAGGTGACAGCTCCAATATAACTCTGGTTTTGTAAATATAGATGGCCCACAGATATAGCTGAGGCCCTGTTTTTCTCTCAAATATAAATAACAGAAAAACAAAAAATTGAAAGTTGAGTTCCAACTCTTGACAAAACCCTTATGATCAGCTAAAGTCGATCTTTCAGGAAAGTAAAATCCACAAGATAACACTTGGCAAACCTTCAAGTTAGACTGCTAGCACTGTAGTTTGGAGACCTACTTCAAGACATAGTCTACTCTGAAAGACACTCAAGTGATCCTTGTAGGTGGAGTACACATAGAAAACCAGGCCCTTGTATGCTCAACACCTTACAACCATGAATAAGCCTCCAGTTAGCACTTGGAATCACTTCAAGGCTATTATCTGCAAGTGGTTCTACCCATTTATATACAAGGATGCAATGTTGGCTCAGTGGTCGTAACTCAAATAAAGCACTGGACCAAATGTCCCAACGGTTCATCAAGGACTCAACAAACTCTCCTTCAAACTTAAGGTAAGGGACGCTGAAGATACACTTCGCATTAATTTCATATCCAGTTTGCTTCCCAACATCAAAACAGATTTTGAACTCATCCCAGTCTTTCATATGATCAAACCTTCCAACTAGCTTTCAAGATTGAAGCTAAGTTTTCTAAGGGTCATCACTCCACTAAGCAATATTCACAAACCTCTGCAAATGGCCCTTCTGCTCCTTTTTTCTCAACCACTACTAGTTTCAATCAGGAGACAACCAATCCCACCAACCAAGGGAGGAAGAAACACTGCTCATATCACCAACTGTATCGTCATTCCAACGACAAATGGAATCCCATACAATGCAAAAGGCCAAAAATCTCCTTTCTAAACTGCAATAGGTGATTGAAGAACCTGACACTGAGGAACTGCAGCAAAACTTTATTTTGCAGAAGCCTGACACCTCCAACCTAAGTTGTTCCTCATGGCCAAGGATTGTCCTGCCCAAAAGAGAGAAGCTCTCTTCACTCAGTTTTTAGATGCTCTCCACTCACAGTTTTTAGAATGGGAAAGAACTCAAACAGTTCATCATGGACAATGGCAGCCAAAAGAACCTGGTCTCTCAGCTGTTGGTCGACTCTCTGGCTCCCTACAACACCACATCCACAACTATATTATTTGGAATGGTATAGTTCAAGAATGTCACTTTTGCCCAGTGTGACTTGGGAGCAGGAGCGAAAGCGGGGAGCGGGAGCGAAAACGGGAGCGGAGCGACATTTTCAAAAGCTCCGGGTTTGGGAGCGAATCCCAGAACGATTTTTATACAATATATATATATATATATTTTTTATTTTTTTTTATTTTGATACATATATGTCACCAAAAACATGTAGAATGATGAATTAGATATAAAAAAAACATAAAAAAACATAGATTGATCATTGAACCATCAACCATATAATATCAATCATCTAGAAGTTATAATCTTGATTCTTCATCAACCACATCCACAAGTTAGTAACATACAACATATTGAGTCTCGTAGTCGTGAATCATGATTCATGATTCATCAATCTTAAAGTTTCAACTTCAAGCTTTCAAAATTGAAAATTCAATATATAACATTTATCATCATTGATCACCAAAGTTGTACTTGTAAGTTAAGTTTAACCCAGTGTTGTTAAAAGCGCGATTAAATCGCGCTTTTTTCCCTAGCCCGATTTAATCGCGCTTTTTATAAGAAAAAAGCGGGTTAAATTTTTTTTGCCGCTTTTTTCGAAAAAAAAAAGCGCTTTTTTGGGAAAAAAGCTCAGGCTGGCGGGGCAGCACGATTTATAATGAAAAATTGAAAAAAAAATGAAAAAAATGAATATTTTTGTACCGAACGATTTTTTCCCGCTTTTTTCCGCTTTTTTCCCGATTTTTCCGATTTTTTCCGATTCATTCCCCGCGCCGATTTAATCCCGCTCGCGCTTTTAACAACATTGGTTTAACCATTACAAGAAATAACATCTAACATGTAATGAAATGTTATAAAATGAATTATGAAATGAAATGAAACAACTTTCACGAAGCATCATATTCATAATTCAGAATCATTACCAATGAGTTATAATTGCCAACTTCAAACTTCAAACTTAAATTGTCATAGTCATATACTGTTTACAAAAAATATCATTATGATATGAAAGAGTCAAGACCCAACAGTTACGAAAACTAATAGAAACTAGAAAAGACAAGTAAATTGTAAATCTATTTTCTATTACTACAAGTGGCCCTTGCCACGGGAAGTGTCTAATGTATGAGCAGGTCATGGTGGTCTTCTAGGAGTTCTCCCGCACAGACCGACGACCAGAACCAAAAGGCACATGCCCTCCATGTGAGGGTGTAGATGGAGGCAGTGACAGCAAAGGAAC
>APFE031276157.1:0-21961 GCA_000404065.3 Pinus taeda | reverse complement strand
CAAGCCAACACCACGACAAGATCAAAAGGATTCATGATAGGAGGGTAAAATTTGACAACTTTCAAATTGATGACCTTGTGTTGAAATGGGATGTTGAGAATGAAGAAAAGGGAAAACATGGAAAATTTGATAGTTTGTGGAAGGGGCTTTATAAAATTGAAGCTTTCTGTGGAACTAAGGCATATATGTTAAAATATCTAACAGGGGAATTACTTGTTGGAGACCCTCTTAATGGAAAGTTACTCAAGTATTACTTCACCTAAGTTCGGCTGGTTTAAACACACGATTGTATATATCATATTTATTTTTACTACTACATGTGTGGGTGGATTCCATCAAAGATTAAAGCCCATAGTGAAGGCCCTAAGTTTCTAATTAGTTTCTACCATATGTAATAAAGTTTTAGTTAGTCAAGTCATGGTCAGTTAGGTTATTTTTAGTTATGAATATTCAAATAAAGTGCCCAATAGTTAAGGCTACTAGTCTATGGTGTTCTTGGTACCTCGTTGGGAGTTTTTCATCCCAATTGGAGCCAATGTTAGGGCCCTATAATATAGGGATCAAAGTGTGTTTGTCTGACTATTCATTTTGGGTGTCTATTAGTCTATAAATTCACCAAGTATTATTGTCTAAGAGGTATTTATGCAAAAGAGTTAAATTGGTCAAGTCATTGTAAATATGTGTGTCAAAGGATCTATTAGTTTTGATTTGAATTGTAAGGTCCATGTGGGGTCATCATTTAAAATTAGTAATCATGGGGAAACAATGTCATTATGGGAAAATGTTGAGGTCATTGTCATAAGAGTCATATTAGCTCATGTCAATTAGGTTTAAAGAACAATTAATGGTGGGTGACATCAGCAAATGTGCAATAGTCATCACCAAATATGGCATAATCCTATTTGTGCTACACTCAACATTTTTATCTTCTAAAAGTACCATTATTTCCAAAGGAGGAACGAATTTCTATTCAAATCTATCAAATTTCATGCAAGTCCATCCTTCAACCTTCATAGTTTGTCAACATTTCATCTCCAAGGGCATGAAAAAGATCAGTTATGTCGCTACGCATAAGATGCAAGGGAACACTACACATAGCTCAAAGGTTTAGTTCTCCTCATAAAACGTAGTTTCTAGGTGTGTCTGATGATTTGGGGATTTTTTCTCTATTAAAATCTGAAATAATTTACCAATTTCCAATTTTAAAAACTGAGTTTGAAACCTAAGTTTTCTCACTTACACATTGTTGCGCACAGTGGTGTTGTGTACGGGAATTACACATACACACAGTCACCCCAGCTTTGTCCTTTTTAATCGACTAAATGACCTCTAAACCCTGATTTTTCTACACAATGGAGCTTGCGTTAAATTATTAGAATTTATCGTGTTTATTATGACGTGAGTTGATCATACTTCCATGCCCTTTTCCTTTCATTTCCTCAGCATTGCGCATAGCAGGTGTTGTGCATAAAACTAATGACGTTTCTACCTATCCATCAGCCTTGAAATCGTGAAATTTTTAGTGTGCCAACCTTACATAAATTTATTTGAAATTTTCAGAGGTCTTAGGAAGTTTGGAGGCATCTTGAGCCTGCCATTTGGTCAATTAAAGTGTCTTACTCTCTATTGCTACATTTAGGGTGCTACGCACAGGCCAAAATAGAGCATCTTCATCTCTTTCATTACCACTCAAAAGTTTTGGTCTCTTTGCATTGTTTTAGTCATTAAGGTTTGAGAATCATTTTCAACCCTATCTTGAAGCCCCAACCTTGATAAAATAACAACCCCTAGCTCAAAGTTTTTTTTTTATTTTCAGAGTCTTGTTTTTACCAATGAAAACTCCAGAGAAGAAGAGGAGGACAAAGGGAGGATAGATTGTGATGTTTAAACCACAATATCTCTCACTTATCAACTCAAACCCTACCGTTAGGGTAGACTTTGATAAAACAGGTTATGTCAAATTCTGTGAAAGGATATAGGGGTATAATAAGGAGGTGACCAAAGAATTTTCCCTAAATTTTGATGAAGATGAAGTAAAAGTTGGTAAATTGAAATTCATTGTGACAAAAGCGACCATAGCATCAGCCACAAAAATACCTTTGGAGAGGGAGAAATGGTTCAAAGGAATGCCTCTATAGTTGGATAATTATAAGGATTTCATGAAACCAGAGTATAAAAATGAAGAGTTTGGTGTTGTTGTGCCTAGTGACTATTTATTGAAACATTATAGTCGGCTTCTCAAGGTAATTCAGAGGTAATTCACATGTGAAGGAAGATTCACCAAGGTCTATCAATATCACTCCAGGATCATCGTGCATTTCACAAGTAAAAAGACCTTAAAACTACCCTTTTTCCTCTTCGGGAGTTTAGGCAAGATGACTAAGAGAGTAAGGATGAATAAGGGCATGGTTGACGATTATTTCATTTTTCACTGATAAAATTCTTTATATTAGAAAAGCTACATAAAAAGAGACACATATGCTAGGATTTTCTAACCTCATCCATGTTTACAGTACAATCTGTCAGAAGTCCATCAAGCCATAGGGATACTCCTTCATCCACCACTAAGACTACTTATTCACCCCTAAAGAGTTCTATCAAGAAAAGACATTCATCAAGAGTTGAGAAATCACCAAAGAAAAAGGGAAAAAAATCTAGAATTCTTGCCAAAGGGAGTGGAGATTCCAGTGCCAAGAAAGCCACTCACAAAGGTAGTTGTCAAAAGGTTACCAATGGAGATGCCAGTTGAAGAGCTTATTGAACCTAAGGAAATTCAAGCACAAACAAGTTCTATGGATGAGAAAGACAATCAAGTCAAGGAGTTAGATAAACAATTAAGAGAAGCTCATTTAGTTATAGCCCAACATCAAAAAGAAAATAGGAAAATAAAGAAGACCATCTTAGGAAAAAAAAATGAACCTAATGAAGACCTACCTATGGTTTAAGCCACATCAGGTGCTGTCGAATCCAAGGGCAAAGTAAAGGAAATCAAGGAAGAGGTTAAGAAGGCGAAGATACCAACAATAGGGTTACAAGATCCTCATATAAAAAGTTACAAATCCAAGAAGGGAAGAAAATACAAGAGGAGAAGGAGGATCAAGGGAAGTTCACCTTCATGAGAATCAATAAGTAATTAAAAGAGGCTAGAGATGAAATTTCTAAGATCAAGCAACAAGATGGAGAGGCCAGGTAAAGATGGAGTGATCTTATGGACATCTATCATCCAGCCATGGATGATTCCAAATACATGTTGAGCAGATCCCTTCCTCTACATAAGAAATTAAAGAACACCTATAGACAACATTGGACATTGAAGAAGAAATACAGATAAATGAAGGAATATGTTCAACATGCACAACAAAGACTTCAGGAGGAGGATAGAGGAAAGCTAGATTTGTTGGTTCAGGTAGTAGAAGTAAAGAAATCAAGTGAAAAGACTAGTTGACAGTTGCTACCCGTAGATGTTGCGCACAAGGTGGGAAACAATATTATAGGTTCTTGAAAAGGGGAATTTTTCGAAAATTTTGATAATAAAGTTCACCCAGTTTGGGTTACATCTTCAGGCCCTAGTGTCAAGAGTGAGGAGGTCGCTTCATTAATGCTACAAATGTTGATGATGTACATGGTATGTTCTTTGTCATTACAAGGATGAATACCCTCAACCAGAGTGGCATTTCTCTCCACAAGACGTTCTTAGGAACTCTCACTCATATGGGAAAATTCCCTCAATAAGAGTGGCATGTCTCTCCACGAGATGTTCTCCCTACAGTAACTCTCACTCAAATGGGAATTCCTTCAGCATGACAAGCTAATAAAATCTCACATGATGTGGCATACAAGTATCCCTCAACATAATAGTAATCATGAATCTCAAAAACATAAACATCATCTCAGCAAGTTAGAAGAAAAGCATGACATAACTACATCATTTACCTCCACTCTCGGGGATGGCTGAAAAATGCAAAGCTTAGCTGCTGAAACAGACATCACCATTGAATTCCTAGTGTAAAATCGTGTCAAACGACTATAAACTGTTCCCCTTTCTGACACCATCAAATTCTAGACCCTTGGGCATCTTGAAGATTCCCCCAAAGGTTCCTTCCCGAAGATGGCTGAAAAAGCCACAGTTAGGATGAAAATTTTAAGCACACCATTGTGCTCCCTGCGAAATTCTATGAAAAATGACTATAAAGTTGGCATCATTCCAACACTGGAAAAAATCAGCCTCCAAGGGAATCTTTTACATTCCATAAGATTCCTCAAAGATTATGTGCTGTTGGGCACCTGCATTTCTGCTACTTAGATGGGGAAATAGACTCCACAGTTGGACTGCTGGTGAGAAAATTTGCAAAAATGACTATCCACTTGTCAAAATCAAACACTGGCATCTCTGGTCTTCAAGGAAATCTTTTCAACATCTTAATATTCTCCTAGTTCAGGGTTCCACACCCTCTGCAAATCATGGTTCCACCCTAGTTTGAGGTTTTTTCTTCCCGATTCCAGCCTCCGCCTAGAAACTATGAAATGGTGAGTTCATATAGTAGACGAGTGATGAAATTTACAAAGTCGTCATCCTTGGCATGTTGGTTAAGGCATAGCATTGGATTTGGGGAGGTTGGGGGTTCCAACCCCGCCAACCCCCACCCATGGCATATTGTTTTAATGGAATTCCAAATTGACACGGGTTTGTTTTTACCAGTAGAATTTTGTTTTAATCGTCAACTCGTTATATATATTACCACCATTTTTGTTTTGGATTGTAGTGGAGGTGCCCAGGTGGTGGGTCAGTCACACTAGTCGGGCATGTTCAAACCATGTTGCCTCCATTAACTTGGCACCAAATGGAGGGGTGTAGGCCAGGCCCGTCGGTGGGCGGCCTACCCAACACCATTATATATGTATAATCGTTTTTTATATGACCGGGGTTCGGTGGGGGTGGTGACCCGTCGACCCAAACTTAGAATTTTGTTAATATATCTTGTAATATCCTCCAATGGGGGTGGCAGGGGTGGCAACCCACCACCCCTAATATTTTAATATTTTTCGGTTCTCTAACCTTATTATCCATTTTCAATTTTGTCGAATTTAAGGGGTCATAAGAAAATTAACCATCCTACAAATTATCCCATTCTCCAGAGCCAAATTTCGTGCATCGGTTCCCGTTCAATTTGTAGCCTCATTAAGCCTACCACTTGGCTAAGTTTAACCAGAACTTTGATTGTGAATATCTGGAGCATACAAACATGAATTTGAGTGTTTTTCACACTATTGGAATCAAGGTGACGAGCACTACGATATGGTTTTGGTTTCACGTCAATCCGATGACTTTGATTTTTGAGCTATTATGAAGTCACTTCTGAATCTGATCTTGTCTAGAGCCACCTGGATCAATTGTTCATCCATCCTTCACAAGTGATTCAGGATACACTAGGTATCCTCCCATTGGTGAAATTCCATAAAGAGTAGGGAGCCTTAGATGAGGTGATAGTGGGATAAGTCTCCATCGTTGTCCCTCTAGGATTCTCGTTTAGGACCCCTGCTAGTTTGAGTGCTAACAAGACCAAGAGAACACATGCATTCAACCTAGATTATGTAACCAACAAAGAAAACCAAGTTGATGGGAATATTCTTCCTCACATTTGTATATGGGAACTTAGGATGAGACAAAGTTCTCCTTGGGAAGTTTGAGGATGATTTCCAGGATAACCTAAATATCAAGGGATCATTTGGAGAAAGTGATAGAAGTACCAGTGTGGACATGCCTTTCTTAAGGAGGAGGTACAAGATTCTTTCCCAAAATTTGTCCCTATGTGGGTTAAACTCCCACATTTTCCCGTCTCATGTTGGAGTGACAAATGTCTCAAAGTAATTGGAAATGGTGTAGGTCATTACCTAGATAGAGCGGAGACAAAGGGATAATAATTCTCTTATGTGAACATCTATTTCGAGATTTATTTAAAGCAAGGAATTCCTTCAGAGACCATTCTTTCACAAAGGTAGTGCAACGTAGTCCAGGCATTATACTACAAACAACTATTTCTTAAATGAAAAAAAAATTCATGATTATGGGCAATGTTTTTCCCTGAACTATACGAAAAATAAGGCTCATTCTGGTGAAGGCCTTACTTTCACTCATGAGGAGAAATGGCATAATCTATAATGTGATGGAAACAAATTCAAAATTGGTTCTAAAAATTCCAATGCATGAAAGGAATATATCATTTCATCTTCAGTAAATATTTTCAATGTTTTTCCTAAGGTGAGTCTAAAACTCTGGTGCTGACAACAGACAATGAGGAAAATATTATCGAGGACAAGTTGTGGATGACCCAAAAATGGATAACCAAATCAATGATTCTACCTTGGTTAGTCCCTCTCAACATCTTTCACATCAGATGACACAAGCCCACTTTGATGGAAAAGGGGAAACTCCTAAACAACAGAATGTTGAGCCTCAATAAAATAAAGATGAAATCAACAAGGCTCTTACTAGAAGTGCCCAAAAGAAGTTGAAATGGAATAGTGATTCATCTAGTCTAGAGATGAAGAGCCTCAAGACAAAATGAAGGCCCTAAAATAAGGAAGCAAGGAAGGTTGAAGGAGAGCAAAACATCAAACTGGTAAATTAATCCCAAGTCACTAAGATATTAAAAAATGTAAGCAACAAAGAACAAGGCAACACCAGATCTGAAGAAGGTAATTCATCTACCTCAAAAGCTAAAAGAAAGTACTTTCATGGATTATCACGGATTTTGGAAACTCCTTTAAGTCCCAGGAAATAAAGGATTTAATAAAAATGGAAATGCCTCTGGTCTTACTCCTTTAAGAGACCAAGTTGGTGGAAGAAGAGATGTTATTCCAGTCAAGAAAATTTTTGGAATAAAAGCACCAAGAAGCTCAAAGATCTAGTGGATCCTCTTATTGTTTATGTATCTTTTCATTGGCCTCTAGTCTTAGGATAATACATAGCATCAAGTCAAAGTTATGGATTGCAACTCAACTTGAGGACATTTCTCCAAAGAAGTTTATTCTTACATCAATATTTATGCTCTCACCTCTTATAACAAAAAGGGAGAATTTTGGGAATTCTTATTAAGTCAAAGGAATAATAACGGCACAAAGAATGCATTATTGACAGGAATTTTGACATTATTCTTCTCTCTTCAGAGAAGCAAGGATGCTCTATTATTCGGGATCTATTCCGCAAAAAAATGGAATATTTTATTAATCATTAGGAATTATTGGATGTTTCCTTGAAAAAAGGAAAATTCATGTGATCAAATAGAAGTAGTGCAATAGGACACATTGTGGCAAGGCTTGATCGATTTCTATTACATAGTAATTGGCTTGTCAAGGGTATTTAATTCTCTTCTTCCATTTTGGAAAGAGGTGAATTGGACCATCGCCCAATAGAGCTAATTCTTGACCCCCCGAAGGACTTGGGGCCTATTCCCTTTCATTATAATCCAACTTGGTTTCTAAAATAGGGGGCCTAACACATAATCAAGAAAGCTTGGGCTCTTCGGGTAAGGTAAGGTAAACAAAGAATAATTTGCAAAGGAAAATAAGCATTCATATATTCTCTCTGAGCAGGTAGGAGGAAGAGTTTTGACATTTCAAATATAGACGCCTCTTGTTGAAGATAGGAGATTGCAATACCTCGTTCTTCCACAAATAGGAAATGAACACAGAAACTATAAATCGGGTCAAAGAAATTATTTCGAAAGGTAAGTAGAAAATATTTACCTTCCCCAAAATAAAACAATAAGATCATTCATTATTCAAAAAATTATACTCAAAACACCAAGAGAATGATCCTATAGTGGTTGATTATTTTATTTTTGGCATGTCCTCATCTGTTTCCTAATTATAAAACTCCCATCTCATGAAGTCAAATGAAGAGGAAGAAGTCATTGATGTTATATGGTCCCTAGATCCTAACAAAGCACTTGTTCCATATGGTTTTTATATTTTCTTTTACTGGTCCTTTTGGGATGTCATCAAAAAATATATCATGAGAATGATGAATTCAACAAGAAGTAAAGGAAAGTTGGGAGGAAGCAGAAACTCCTCCTTCCTTTCTCTTTTTTCCCAAGGAAACCAAACCCTTGTCCTTTATTAGATTTAGACCCATCTCTCTATGCAACTCTTCTTACAAAATATGTAATAAAATCATTGCTAATAGACTTAAAATTCTCATTCCAAAAATCATATATGAAAATCAAGGGGGGTTTCTCAAGAATAGACAAATTTTAGACAATGTAATCCTTGTCCAAGAAGGTATCCACTCTAACCAAAAAAATGGTGAACCTGGCATGATCATAAAGTTGGACATAGAAAATTATTTTGATCGTGTTCACCATTCCTTTCTCTATTTGATCTTCCAAAAACTTGGTTTTGTGGAGAGTTTATTAGATGGATTAAGGCATGCATCAGTGGAACTTGGATCACCCATTTAGTCAATGATAATCCCTTTTGTTTTTTCTTGGTGACTAGAGGCCTTCGTTAAGGATTCCCCCCCCCTCCTCTTCCTTACATCCTAGTGGCTGGAAGTCTCAATCGAAATTTAAAATCTCTATGGTTGAAGGAAGATTAAAAGGTCTTTGCATTGTTGAAAATATTAAAGATGTATACCATTCCCAATTAGGGGATGACACTCTCCTTATGGGAGGTTCATCCAAGCAAATTTATGTCCATTTCATGAGGATTCTTGATATATATTTATACCTATCTGGAGCCCTCATTAAAAAGAAAAAAGTTAGCTTTATGGATGAAATTTCCCACCCCATATTCTACAAGAAATTACTCAAGTTATTGAATTTTCCTTGCTAACTGAATGGCATTTTTTCAAATACCTTGGGATCCCTCCTTAAGCTCCTCCAATCTTGATTTTTGGGCTAATATATTGAAATTTTTTAAAACTAAAATTCAAGCATGGGGTGCTCAGTGGCTCACAATAGTTGGTTGGGTGACTCTTATAAAATATGTTTCGTCCTCCCTTCTAATCTATCTATGCTCTGGTCTACTTGCCCCTAAATCAATGTTATCCCAGATGAGCATTCTCATTCGCAAATTGCTATGGAAAGGGGAGGAATAACGAAAATAAATTTCATCTTGTCCAATGGAACATTGTTTGACTCCCCAAAAGCAATGGAGGATCAGTTGTAAGATATCCTTTATAGTTGAATCTATCTCTTGGGGCTAAAATTTTCTGGAGATTACTAACAATAACAGAATCCAAAGAATCGTGGAAGACCAATTCTATTCAAAATTACTTGAATAGGAATTGCCTGCTCATAGTGGAGTCGGCCTCTTCGATGGGTCTAGGATATAAAATTTAGACCCTATGTAAGTAGGCAACCCCCATTGTCACAGAGCATCTATGTTGGTGCACTGGAAATGAAGTACAGATCAATATTTAGTCTAATAAATTCTCTTCGTTGGGGCCACTCGAAAGAGTTGAATAATTTGGAGAAATAAGGCAATGGATGCAAAGGAAAGGGTATAGGAAACTAAAATATATTTTTGTGTGGGACGAACAAGGCATTTAGAGAAGTTGGATAAAATCGGTTCTCCCTCATTTGGTCCCTAGTTTGAATAGGTTGATCCATTTATTAAAATTCATGGCTCCATTTCAAATCAATTCAAGGATCATTGCACATGGACCAAAAGTTCCACTTTAAAATATTTTGTTAAGATGGGTTATTCTATTCTCATAAAACACATTCCCCATCCTACCTCGAGTTGATTGTGGACCAAAATATGGAGCAAGGATAACATCCCAATGGTCAAAACATTTTTCCTGTCTCTTGTCCACGGAAAAATTCAAACCACTGAAAACCTTAAGAAGAGAACTTTTTTTTGTTCGTCAAGGTGTGCATTATGCAACAATGAGGAATAAAACATCACTCATATTTTTTTTCTTTGTCCCTTCACTTTGGAATCTTGGTGTATAGCCTTTGGTCTGATTTCTAGCATTGCTTCCATTCCTAGTTCATGGGAATAAATGCTCGTAAATTGAAAAATGCACAACCCTTCAAGTAAGGATTCCTTTTCTTGACCAATTTGATGTTGGGAAAGCCTCCCAAAATTTTTGTTGTGGACAATCTAGATTATTTTGAAGAACAAGGCTATTTTCAAGAATGAAAAACCATCTTCTCAAAAAGCTACCTCTAAAGCTCTCTCCTTTCTTCTCGAGGCTATTACAACTAGGGATTATAATCCAAATGAAATCAAAGCTTTAAATCAATAAGAGTGTATTTGTATCAGACCTATTCAAAATCCTCCTCTTGTGGCAAAACCTCAACTTCGCCCTAATTTCAACAAGACCCCTTGCATAAGATTGGATCAATAAGAATTTAAGAAGTGGAGACAAAGGGAAGATTCCTTTTCTTTATTCTTTAACGGGGAATCTCAAGGAAGTCCATGGAAGGTTGGAGTTGGGAGGGGGGGGGGTCATCTTTGGCCCTGATGAAAAAATGATTTCCCATTTAACATGGGGTCTTGGAACAACAACAAACAATCATGCATAATTCCTTGCTCTTTGTAAAAGATTGGAGACACCCATAGAACTCAAAATTGCTAAAGTTAATTTCTTTTGGGACTCTATGCTAGTCATTTCCCAGTTCACAAAAGTTAAGATGATAATAAGTCCTAATTCTTTGACTCTATTCCGAAGTATTGTTTCCATAATCCCAAAATTCGAATGGGTGGACTTCTATCATTTATATAGGAAATTAAGTCCAAAAGATTATGAGCTCGCAAAGAAAGGATCCTACTTGAATCAAGGTGACATTGAAGTTAATCAACATATGTGTTTCTCTCTTATTGCTTAATTATGGAAGGTTCCATATATTTATTTAAATATTATTAGGAAATAGTAGTATGCCCCCCTCCGTTGACATATATTGCAATGTTCAATGTGAGGATACTTTATATGGGGAATATCTCTACTAAATGTATTTCTACTAAACCCAGGGTCATATCTCTCCTTACACCATATGAGCAAGGGTCGGGCTAAAAAATGTCAATCCAAAAATTTCCAAACCAACAAACTTATACTAAGAAACTAGTCCTACTTCATAGGGTTGAAAGTAATCTCAATAGGGAATATACTTTACTAGAAGACTTATGAAGATACATAAATGTTCAAAAACCTGATTAGACATCCAAAACTCTACCCACAAACACGTTGTGTCTCAAAATAAGTCAAAGAGAGGCCCAACAACCAAATCCACTACTTCACCCAATTGAATGAGGTTCTCCTCACTCTTTTTGGGTTGCAACTTCATACTTGAATCTCCAAAAAGTTACAAATAGAGAGGCAATTATTCTAGCTTATCTCTTAAGGAAACAAGGTCCCCATAACTCCTTAACAACATATTAGTAAAATATATTCAAGAGCTTTATAAACCAAGGTACTTCAACACATTTCCAAGGTCCCCAATCAGGGAAAACCATTAAGTATTCTCATCATCAAACAAGGATGCAACATAATTGTTCCAACCCACATCTTGACTAGTAAGGTCATTCACATAAGAGCCTTAGAACTTAAGTAAACCTTTGGTTTCTATTCAGAACAAAATATAATTCAAAACTATTACAACCAAAATATTTTAATTAAAACTTTGTGTATAGAGCTCATTCTCATAAGTAATCATAGATGGTAATAAAAAAAAATTAAACAATACTCCAATCTCATCATTCATGCATACTCAACAACCCACAATGACAACCTTAATGAATATTTGAACAAATAAAGCCATTTAATTAAAGATAAATACCTATACTTATTTCTGTCACTTTAAGCTTTGCTAGAAACTAAAGGGAGAGACACTCTCCAACTTCTCATGGCCTCAACTAAGCTATAACTTTCTTGCAATTGGCCACCCCCGAGATAGATCACATGCCACAAGAGGAAGACTCACTTAGGTTTAACAAGGTTTATGACAGGTCAGAAACATGAAGGAAACTCTTCTTCATATAGAGAAATTAGTATATTGTCTTTCAACCTAATAAGTTGAGGCTTGTCATCATTCATAGTGTTTCCACAATAGAAGGAGTCCTTCTCTAATGCTACAACTCCTTGGTGCATCACAGTTTTCAATGTATTTTGTGCTTAAGTTCAGACAAGTTATTTAGCAATTTTTATCTCTTCCAATCAGGTTGAAGACTTCAACATTGAGCTTATTAAACAAAACAACTAATTCCCAGTTCCACATGGTTCATTATGTCTCAAAAGGGTTTTTGTCACTTTATATTTAGAGTCACAATGTTTAAACCCACGTCAGTCCATGTTTCTCTTTTCAAAGTTTGTCTTTGGTTCATAGACATTTATCTTTTCTCTATGTTCACAGCCACACAACGATTATCAACAACCACTGCTCCTTTGCACTCTCTCCCCCAACTAAATTCTTTAAATGATATTTTGGGGTCCATACATGGTCTATATGGTTGATTTATAAGTTTCAACATCAATACGTTACCCGTACCTCTAGAGAAGTTCTATATGACTCATTATATCTCATAATTGTTGGAATTTGGTCGTTCAACTATCATCACTTATAGGGACAAGCGAAATTAGCATTAAATTTCGGGTAAGACGAGAAACTTCTCAATTCCCCCTTACAACTTCCTGTCATTCATCGAGACCTGTTCATGTTTCTCTCTTCGTCAACTTTTCAAAATATATTAAAACAAAATGCATTGCATCAAATAAATTTAAACAATACAATGTTAGATGTTCTAGGTTCCTTGACAACAAGTTTGGAAATGTTCTTACAAGGAAGCTAGGAAAAGTAATTTTCTAGGATGAATACCATAATGGATATGGGTAGATCCTTTTACAACTATTGGAGGTGTGTTTAACAACCACCTACCATATTTCATTCATTTAATAATGTCATAAGTGTTTTGTTGCATAGGGGTTAGCAATAGAGCCTAAGGAACTCATAAAAGTGCTAATTTTGGTGAAAGGAAAGACAAAGGAGGAGTTTTTTAATTAGAAATATAAAAATTGTGATGGAAATAGGCCATGATATTCTCCAAATTGAAGCTAGGCTAGGTATCTTATTATTCAATTGAAAGGATGATGCAAGAAGGTGCTAGTGCATGAGTCCCTTGGAAATCTTGTTGATCATTTGGAGAAAGTGATAGAAGTATCAGTGTGGACATGCCTTTCTTAAGGAGGAGGTACAAGATTCTTTCAATTTCCTCATCTAACTTTGGAAAATTTGGACAAATTGTTGGTGTTCAAGTCATGATTTTTGTTACACCAAAACCCATAGGTTTTAGTAAACAAACATATCTCCAGTGTTAACAGATCCTCAAAAGGTAGTTAAGCACTTGTCGTGAAACACGTGAGGATATATGTATTATTCAATTCCCAAAAATATCCCCCCAGTGCAAGCCAGGGGTGTTTTGAACTTGAGATCTTTGTCTCTGATACCACTTATTGGAATCACGATTTTCGTTCCACCAAAATTTGTAGGTGTTATTAAACAGAAAAAACCCCAAAATTGATGGAATCATCCTTAAGAGGCAGTTAAGCATATGTCATGAAACACACAAGGAGTGATAGATTATCTAATGCCCAATAGTTAGAGAATTTTAGGGTAGTGGCTATGATGGCCATGTACAATTTTATTCTTGAATATAGAGGTTAGTGTGATCCATTTCTTAGGATTTGGTAGTGGAGGCTAAGGGAACCAAGAAAGGGTGTTAATTTCAATGAAGAAGTTAGAAGTCTAGCTTGTAAGAGGTGACTTGAAAAACTTGGGTCAAACTCAAGTTTGCAAAGATAAATTTGGGTAGTGTTCAGGTTCATGACAAGAGGTATAAGAGTATAATTTTTTGTTCTCTTCACCATTATCACTATCACAATGGGTGGTTTCAGAGCTAACTTGGTGACATTTTGGTTCTCTTCACCACTGTCACTATTGTGGCAAGTGGTTTCAAAGAAATTTCTTTGGACATGCCTATGTGTGAATTGGATAGTGCAGAAGAAGGGTAATGAAAGATCAGCATGGAAGTTATGGCCATGGAATTGGAACATTTAGACTACAAGATTTATCACTTGTACGAAGCATATGTGGAGAAGTTAGACCAAATTAGTACAAATGCTTGGTTATGGATTCAAAATTTGTAAACTTTGATAAACCAAGTAGAAACTTGGATGTTATCTATAGTAGGATTATTTAGGAGGAATGTTTCCAAGGTTACAAACTCATCACAAGGAAGTTACTATGTGGTTACTTGAATTACCAATATCTAGAGGTAAGACTATCAGTTGTTTCCTTTGTTACCAAATCATTTGATAATGGAATTTTCTTTGAGGAAGAAGTAGTAAGATGGAAGAACTCTAAGTTCGAATGATTTTGAAGGTAAATCCAATAGGCTTGGGAGTATCCGAAGTACAATAGATTTGAAAGATAATGTTGGATGTTATAGGTTCCTTGATAACAAGTTTGGGCATGTTGTTGGAAGGAAGTTAGGAACACCAATTTGCTAGGATAAATACCATAGTGGATATGGGGTAGAACCTTTTTATGGCTATCAAAGGTGTGCTTAGTAGTTACCTACCATCTTCCATCCACTAATTAATGTCATATGTGGTTTGTTGCATAGGCATAGGTAATAGAGCCTAAGGAACTTGTAGAAGTCCTAAGTTTGGTGAAATGAAAGACAAAGTAGGAGCTGGTTTGTTAGAAATATCAAATTTGTAATGGAAACAAGCCATGTTCATCTCCACATTGAAACTAGGTTGGGTATATTATTGTTCATTATAAAGGATAAGGTAAGGAGGCACTAATACATCAATGCCTTGGAAATCTTTTTGAGATGTAGGAGGAAACTTGACAACTTGAGGAAGAGGTGAAGACATTTCTTTGTGCGACCACAATGATAGTGCCAAAGAAAAATTACTTGGAGGAGAAAGATAGTTTAGTTATGATTGGAAAAATGAAGAAAATGAAGGATTGGACCAAGGTAACCCATGAATTCAACTTAGATGGTGCAACCAAGAAACAAAACCAAGTTGATGAGGAATATGCTTCATTCCCTATGTAAATGGGAACCTAGGATGAGACAAAGTGCTCCTTGGGAAGTTTGAGGATGATTGGCAATATGACCTAAAGATCAAGGGGTCATTGGTAAAAAGTGATAGAAGTATTAGTGTGGGGATGCCTCACTTAAACAAGAGGAACACAAGTCTTTCAATTCACTCATCTGACTTTGGGCACCTTGCACAAATTGTAGGAGCATTTTAGGGTAGTGGCTATGATGGTGATCTACAGTTATTATTGAATATAGATCTTGGTGTGATCCATTTCCTATGAGTTGGTAGTGGATGCTAAGGGAACCAAGAAAGGGTGTCAGCTTCAATGAAGAACTTAGAATGCTAGGTTGTAGGAGATGACTTGGTGGTTGAAGGTAAGGTCGGTGACTTTGTTTTGGTATAGTAGAGTTGTACAAGTAGACTGAAGTGTCACAAGAAGTGATCATTTGGAGCATGAAGAAGTGCATTCTCGTGAGATGAATTGTAGATGTTGGGGTTGCAATAGTCATGAGGGAGTATAATGTACAGAGTCATGGCACATTAATCAAAGTATTGATGCATTAGTAGGTTTGGATGGTGCAACACTTGGACATTTTGATGATGTTTTTAATTAAGGCCAATTACAACAATAGTACTAAAATACGTCATTGTTGGACTTATATTTCAACTGCAACAATAAGACATCCAACAGCCATTGTTGGTAGAAGTTAGGAAAAGGCACTTGTCCAAAGGAAAGAATCAAATGGAGGGTAGTTGCATGACAATTCTAGCTTGAACAATGTAAAGAAATTGGATGAATTGATTTCATATGGATGCATGGGTCTGGATAGTAGCTTGAGGACAACAAGTTTTTGAGGATGTTTCTAAGGACAACTATCTTTTTATAATGGAGGATGTGAGTCCCTCACCTTGAATGACTTTTGATGCCTCTACTATATGGTCACTTTAGTACTCATTGATTGAAATGGGTGGACATAATTGAATGTTGTTGATTTAGACAAGTTAGTTTTGGGTGCATTGGTCCATTAGTAAAGTGCACCATGGATGAGTCAAATGCTAATAAATATATATAGGGTACACACGGAAAATGGTAGATTACATTAATAAGGAAGACCAAGAGAAGCTTGGTAGATAACTTGGATAAAGAAGGTGCAGAGAAGGCATAGAAGGTTGTTATGGGCTAAATTGACTTTGGGTACATATAACCATGAATCATAATAATGGGATGCACTCATTTTGCATATGCCATCATACACACATCCATAAGATGCATTGGTGGGTGCACTTGGGCATAATCAAATGGACTCTGATAGGTCTAAATATAGTTGTGCAAATTGAGTTGATTAGGATGAGTTGAATAGATGAATCAAGATGAGTTAGATGGATGGACCCAGATGAGCCAAGTAGATGGACTTGACCAACTTGAGATTACTTGGACAAATGGATTGGGTGCACTTGGGCACATTGCTATGCACACTTATTAGACATGGATGAATGGTGTATATGCCACCAAGGGAAGCAAGTTGGATATGTGGGCACTTGGGTCCACCATAGGATGAAGTGGCTTACAGGTGCATGGAAAATCCCATGTAAAAAATAAGACATCTCAAAAGTGTCGATGCCTAAGCATTAGGTAAAAAGTGCTAAGATATTTACCAAAAGTGCAAGGAGTTTTGTGGTTGTGTCAAGTGTAGGGTTAAGCACATTGAGATGGATTATATTAGCTGAGAGAGAAGAAGAAGAAGATAAGGCTGGCAAGAGACAAGCTAGTGGTTGCTTTAGGGATTGGATTAATAGCCTTAGTTGTTGGGGCTCAGAAGAATTACGACAAAGCCCCGCCCCCGCCCAAACCAAACCCAAACCCAAACCCAGCGTTACGCCTTTGTTGCGGGGGTTCAGGGGAATTACGCCCCGCCCCCAAGCTCTTTGGTCGGCGGGCGCCTTTCCCACACCAACTAAAACAAAAAAAGTAAAATGTCATATCGCTGACTCCGACGGTTTCAATTCAAATTCCTGTTTTGAAGAGTCGGCGATGAAACCACATCTTTATGCACCGCGTTGCCATCGATGACTATTTATTTACAAACCATCTTGCACCTATTCTATTCATTCATCACACCAGCTCTGAAGAAGGGACAGCACGCGAAGCTCACAAATAGCATTTGCTCTCTGAGTTGTTTCAGAAATAGCATTTGCTCTCTGAGTTGTTTCAGAAAGAAATTAGCAGGCTCTGCCCAAGTGGAAGCAGCGGTGCATTCATTATATTCACTTGCACACGAGTAGCGAGTAGAGGTATTTATGTCCACCAATTCTATATTTCAGATGCATTGCATTAGTTTGGCTGCGTTGTCTGAATTTCAATAGTTTCACATTATATTCTTCGATCTGCTATTTAAGTCCCCTGCTCTTTAACGTGCTACTTTTGTTTGTGTTTGTGACAGGTGCTTCTGGTTGTAGTTAGTTGTTGAACACCGATCGAAATGGGCAAAGGCAGCAGGTTAAGGAGAAAAAATAGTATGAACTCATCATCTTCCTTCCAGCCCTGCAACGACAACGGCAAAGATGAAAAGAAGAGATTCCAGTGCACAGAGGATAAGGACAAAGACAAAGATGATCAAATCTCGCAGCCCCCCTGCAAAAGATGTGAAGATAAAATGTCCAAGTTGCGGGAGCTTAATGAAAGGCTTATTCAAGATATCAATACCTCGCGACAGGATTTGAAGGCCTGTTTCTCAAACAAGGTAGAGGAAATGGAATCCCAGATTCATATTCTTCAAGCGGCCTCAACAAATTTCGAGTCAAAGATAGATAATCAATTCATACAAGAAGTTAAAATTGGGGAACAACTCAGTGACCGGTTGATGGAAATTGATAAGAAATTCAGACAACAGCTGGCAAAGAGGGACGAGGAATACAAGGGTGGGATTTCTAAAGCTTCGCAACAATTGCAGGAAGTCGAGGAGAGGTTCACAAGAGAAATTTCTGAGAGGGAAAAGGAGTGCAGAGCAGTGTTTTCTGAGAAGCAAACTCTGGAAAGTAGTGTTCTGCAGATGACAAATAAAATCAAGGTCATATCTGCAGAATTTAATGAAGCACGTAAAGCTTGGGAAGTGGAAAAGGATGGACTTTTCTTACAGATTGCATCAGCACGAAAGGAGAATGAGGCGATGGCTGAAAGTAGATTAATTGCAGAGCAAGCGTGGAATACAGATAAGGAGAACCTTTTGTCTTCATTACGCAGGACATTTGAGAAGAAAATTGAAGACATGTGTGCACTGAACCAAAGGGCTTTAGCTGAAAAGATTGAGTTGGAATCTCAATTGAATGAATCCAAGGAAAGGACTGGGGAACTAGTTAAAAAACTTGAAGATGACAGACATTTGTGGGATTCTGAAATGCAAGAATTGCAAGGCAATGCTGCAGAGATGCAAACGAAGATTGATTCTATGGCTAGTGAAGGTGCATTGCTCTGTCAGAAAAATATAGCGCTGAGTGCTGAAGTAGAGTCCTTGAAGACCCAGTTGAATGAGAATATCTCGACAATAGCTCAAATGCAAGAGGAAAGCGTTCAAAATGAGAGGGTTCTACAACAGTATAGAACAGAAAATGTTAATTTGCAATCCAGCTTGAATGATTCCAAGGAAAAGGCTCAGGATCTGCTCAGGAAAATTGAAGAAGACGCGCATTTGTGGGATGCTGAAAAGAATAATTTGGAATCCCAATTGAACGAATCCAAGCAAAGGACTCGGGAATTACATGAAAAACTTGAAGATGAAAGACATTTGTTGTAGCAAATTGGGTTTGTGACTGTTCTAGTCCCATATTTGTGTCTCACTCCCATTGGCATGTACTTTGTGCTGTATCACCTTGGTGTTGCTCCTTGTTGTTATTTGAATTTTGTATATTCATCTCCCATGCTACTGGTTGTTTTCAATCATCTTCGCATGAATCACATATGCCTGAACATCTTTGTAAGTTAAGAAAAAATGGCATTGTTCCCACTATTGATAAGGATCTCACTTGGCTTGAATGCATAATGATGAGGATCAAATGTGTATCACGTGATCTTCTCATACTTATGAACCATTTTTTCTGAACTTGGGTGGGAGTTGAGTATCCTAAATAACTAGACTACACAGAACCATCTCTTGGCACTTTTGTATGATCCAACCTGGGTTAATGTGCAAAATGCGACCAACATAACCCCACTGGATACTAACACTTCACCTGTAAAACAGGCCAAGTCTCACGCAAGACATTAATGGGGACTACAATAACCATGCTTCTACAACAGGGAGGGAATGTGAATCTAATATGTGTAATCATTCTACAACACACCCTAGAATTTGAATGTTAACCCCAATTATACATATTCATAACAATTGTCAAAGCACTACTAACCTGAAATACACCATCTTAATCACAACATTACAGTAATACAAAAATGCAACTAAAATTACTCGGTCTATTGAACAACCAAACAAAAAATCATCCAACTCCAATCCCTTTGGCATTTGCCTCTTTATACATAATTACATAGAACAATTACCATGGGTAGACACACTAATATGGACCAAATCAACACAAAATCAAAGATGTTGTAAATTTTAATCATTTTGGTTCCTTTGCTTTCATGTCTTGTTTCGATTTTGTGTTTTTTTCCTGTATGCACAATTTCTATGCGTTCCTGCTTTTTTAACATGTATGTGCGCTGCCTCTTTGCACTATTGCTTCTTTTCTTCTTTGTGCATAACTCCCAAAACTACCTCAAAATTCCATTTTTTTCTTCCTATCAAAACTTGCCCCAACATTAGTGCAAAAATGAATTTGAAGAAGCAAAGGAGCAACACTAAGAGTTACATAATGATTTTTTCAAGATATTTGTCAAACCTTTGAAAAATTTATCATTCAATATAAATTGACATCGTTTTAGATATGATAAAAGAAATATGTTGCATATTTGAAGTTAATCAAGATGACTACAATTTGTGAGCACATAATTTATTAAAAATATTCAAATTCTCAACAATATGTGTCAACATCGTTAAAAAGTTAGTCATATGGAGAATCATTGTTTTGATCCCAATCCTTCTCTTCATTGTGGAAAAACAAATCACTTATCTAAATAATGTTGAAAACAAAAACAAAAGTAACTTAAAAGAAACAATTCACTATGAATGGATAAATTCTTGAAGATAAAGAAAGTAAATAAGCTACGTAAATCTTACCATCTGGCCATAATAAGGGTAAAAACAAAACTCATGGAAAAAGGACAAAAGAAAAAATGTTTCAAACAATTATTCCAAATTTTGCTAAAAAGATGTCAATTCTCCATAAATTGTGGAAACAAAGCACGTAGATAGTTAGAAGTCAAAAGGGGTTTTTAACCCCTTGTTTATGTAAAGACGAGTCGGTTTTGAGATCCACCCATGAATCGCGAACCATGGGATTGTATGTAAAAAGCTATAAATAGGTGTCCCTTATAGAGTCATAGAGAAGGGAAAAGTCTCCGCAGTTGAGTACGTAGAGGCCTAGAGAAGATTTTGTCGTTGATTGTGCAGACCCCTGCAGCGGAGTGCGCAGGACAATTTTGAGTTTGTAACATCATATTGAATATCAATAAAGAAGATTATTGGATAAATTCATGTGTTTATCTATTTACTTATGTTATTTATGTTTACGATATATGTTGCGATGGAATAAATGTATTTATGAAATATTGATGTATTGATGTGTTACTTTATTGGATAATTCTTTTAACTGATCACAATGCATGCCAAGTATTTATGTGAGGATTATAATAAGTTTTGTTATGTTTATTAAGCTCTTAAATAGATCTGTGTGAACTCAGATCTAGGGTTGCTTTATGGTGCACATAAGTGGGAGATTCATTTGTTAAGGGTTCGTAAAATTTTGTCATAGACCTTCGCGAAGGTCTAAGGGCCGTTTAAGTGAAGTTGTCATACCAAGCCTTAGGGGCTTATAGGTCCACACAAAGGTAGATCTAGGGTGATAAATGACATCACATTGATCTTTGGATGTGGAAACTTGGTTCCAGCATCCCCCCATATTGCTTCAAGTGAGACTTCAGCCTGTGCTACGTGGGTTGATGCCGAAAGGGCTAGTAGAGTAGGGTTTTGTTTGGCACAATTAACTCTGAATTGGGTCAAGACCCTCTAAGACAACGAATGGTTCTGTTGCCAGGACTTGGATCTGCATAAAGAGATGTGTGATGTCGCATTACTAGAAATGACCAAGAAATAAATTGAGAAGTGGTTGGATAGGAAGATTCATGAATTTGCAGCACAGGAGAACATGAATTATCACTTAGCAAAGGAGCGATGGTTGGAAAGATATTTGCACACAGAAATACATGACATTTTCTTTTGCACTTTCCCGATCGTACTATACGAGTGGATAGCCAAGTTGGCTGATAGCCAAGGAAGGTGGAGGCTTAACTGCCCAAGAGTGTGGACTCCATAGCTAGTGTGAAGGTTGGAAGCTTCTGAAGACAAGATCGCACGCGGTATTGACCACTGGCTCAATTGAATTATAGGAGGATTTTTTTACAGAGTTTGCGGTTGATACCTTGGTCAACTACAGCGAAGTAGAGTGACGCTTCTTCAAGGGACCGTGAGGTCAGTATATGAGATCTTTGAATACCAAGATTAAGATGCTCTTGTGTGAGAAATGGGTTATGTCGTTGCCTTGATGTTTGGATCTATGCGAAGTGGACGAATCTTCAAAAATCAAGAGAAAGCAAGCCCTGAATATAGCCCATGAATTGGACCTCCTTCAAGCGATGACGAGGGAATGGTACAAGCCTCACCGCAGAGTATAGTCCAACTGATAAGATAGTGTTTTCCATGGATACATCTTCCATCCACTCTGCCCCAACCTTCACCT
>APFE031276149.1:11297-23237 GCA_000404065.3 Pinus taeda | reverse complement strand
AAAACTGCTAAAAATAGTAAGTTGTGCTACAATTAAGGAAACTGAAAATGCTGAAAGAGACAATTGTGGGGGTCCAAATGGGATAGGTGGGTGGCCACCAACATCCACCTGGATCACTAGTTTTCTTAGTGTGTGGGCTCTAACGCCTACAATTATTATAAGAGAAATATGATGGTTCATTAAAATAAAACAGACTAACAAAACAACTCAATATGAAACTAAAATGATGGTTTGTGAAAATATATCCATGCCACATCCTTTGCTAGTCTCTGCTCCAACCACGTCGCTGCTACGTCATGCCTCTCATACTCTTGGACAATTCCCTGACGCTTCCAGTGTTAACAATTTTACTTCTTCATTTACAAGGACTAGGAGCGATCATTTTGATGGCTTTTGTGCTTCTCTTTGAATCAAAATTGCTAACTTATTCACCCCTCCAGACTCCCTGTATAACATTATCGGAGCCCTGTCTTCCTTTTAAAAAAACTACAATGTAATATCGGGGATTCTCCATCACTAGTACTTAACACTAAAAAACATTACAAAACTACGAATCCTGATCCCCTTTAGGCCCTTTTTTCTTTGACCCATTTTTGTTCTTTTTCGTCATATGACCAGGTGCTATGCCAAATATCGAAGCTCGAAAAATTAAGACTTCACACTGAACAAACTTCATGAAACAACAAACTTTCGATCTCTGATTGGGGCCCATTCGGTATATCGCACTTTGGCATATCGACGATTTCTAATGCATGCCATTGATGCATCTTCCCAAAATTTTGTGATCTCCGATTTGCGATGTAGTCTGGCCCACTTGGAAAGAGAATAAGGGAGGGTCCAAGCTAGGGCATGAACCCATAAAAAACTTCGATAAACTTTATTTGCATTATAAAGGCTTCGAATTACTTTTTCGGTCCACCATTGGTCACAATATATAAGGCACACATATCCATGTGACCCACCTCTTGCCACCTATCCACCTCGCTTTGGGCCCACAATTTAGGGATATCACAATCAACGATTTTATAATGCTGCTTATCATTATACCCTCCAGAACTTGTGATCGTCGAACGTCGATCTCCAATTAGTGACGTCATCAACACCACGTGGATTTATTGGGCCAATAGTATTCTGCCATGTGGCCCTCTAGAGGAGAGATAAAATGCCCACTTACCCATGGTTTTTTGTTGAATTCCTTTGTTGGTTGTCTTCGATCCTTTGTGGCATTTTAACACTAAAGGCTCAAATCTCGGTAAATTACATCGCAATCATAACTTTAGGTGAATATTGCAACTTTGAAAAGGTGTCCTTTGTGTGATTGTCGATTGTGATGCACCGATGCCTTGGACCTCCGATCTCTGATTGCCGATATCGGTGATTGATGATCACTAGTTTGCTCTAGCCACCTCTGCTACTGCTTTAGAAAACTCTGATTTGTAGTATCTAGGGTTATACTTGAGCATTTTCTTTTGATTTATGGTTTTCAAGGGTAGCTTTCAATCTGCTCTAACTTTTGATTTCGAACATTTGAGGAGTTCTATATACCGTTGGAAAGATAATTTTGAGCATTATCCATTGGAGGAGGTTCTCTTAATCTTTGACTGCTTTTGTAGCTTGAAATATGACTGAAAGGTTCCTTCTCTTTTGCATCCTTTTGATAGCAAAATACAAATAACGCAGAGGGTGACAACATTGGCTCCACCTAGGGACAATGCCTTGCTTGCAAGGTTCTAAGAACCTTTAGACTAGCAACCTTCTATCTTTTGGTCATGGAGTCATTTTATTCATGTATAGAAGACAAAAACAAAAATATAAAGGACTTAAAGCATTAATAATATTTTACAATGGCTCACCGATATATACAATGGGTGAGAATTGAAACTCTTAATGCTAGAAATAAAGCTTGAGGAATTACCCATTTATAGGCAGCTCAAGAATTTCACCCTCCAAGTTCTCCAACATGAAAGTATTGTTGCCTTTAATCTCAACAACCTTGAAGGTTCCAAATTGTAAGGGATCAAATTTTCCATGTTTCCATTTGTCTCCTCTCCTCACATCCCATCTTAGGACTAGATCTCCTAGTTGGAGAGGCTTGTCCCTAGCTTTCTTATTAAACAACGACCTCAGTTTTTGTTGGTAGTTGTCTAACCTGTGGTTGACTTGTTCTGAAATTGTCTTATTTAGGATTTTCACCACTATTTTGTTGGAAGACTCAACCAACCCATTTCCTTTAGGATAGTAAGTGGTGGAATGGCCAACTGTGATGTTATATTTCTGACAAAAGGTGTTAAACTTTGCATACTTAAAATCTAGGTGTCATCTGTCACAATCTTCACAGGAAAACCAAACCTTGCCAATATCTTCTCCTCCAGAAATTTCATAACCACAGTGTCAGTTGCATTCTTGGCTGGGACTGCTTCTACCCATTTGGTGAAATAGTTTGTGGCAGTGAGGATCCACTTGTGTTGGCCACTGGAAGGAGGATGTATTTCTCCTATGAAGTCTAGTCCCCATTATCTGAAGGGCCCTTATACTATGACATAGATCAAGGAGAGTGGAGCCAATTTTTGTTTTTTAGCAAACACTTGACACTGTTGACAGGACCTAACATAAAAATGAACATCTCCAAATAGCTTGGGCCAATAGAACCTTACTTTGAGTATCTTGTGCATAGTGGTCTTCCAATTGTAATGCCCCCCGCAAAGGTCGTTGTGGAAATCCTCCATCACTTTGTGATTTTCAGTGTCCACCAAACACAGCAGCAGAAACCCCACCAGGTTTTTCCAGTATTGTTTCCCATTAAATATAACAAACTTCTAGGCTTAAGTCCTCAATGCTCTATACTTGGATTTTTCCACCTTTGTTGAGAATCTAAAAAATAGTAAATAGTGGATGACATTTTGATACCAGGCCAAAGTTTCATATTTGATATGAATCTTTTGGACCGCAGCCTTGATCATGGGTTGTGTCCCCTCTTCAGCCTCTCCTGTTAATAAATTGATTCCCAATGACTGACAATTTGACTCTGATAGGATTTTCAACAATCCTTGTCCTTTAATGAGCTTAGTGGGTCTTACCTCCATGTCATACTCCTAGATTTTTGCAATCCACTTATCCCTTTTACCATTGTTGTCTCCTTGTACTAGGATGTCCTTCACCATGGTTGTTGGGACATAAGCCACGATGCTCGAGTGTAACACATATAATTTGAAAGCCTTTATATATTTTACTAGAGAATATGCCTCTTTTTCCAACATAGTATACTTCAGTTCAACATCTCGCAACACCTGGCTGAAGAAAGCTATGGGTTGCTCATGGCCTTCCTTATTTTTTTGAAGTAACACAACAGCTACAGTATGGGGGGAGGAAAAAGAGGATATAAAATGGCCTTGAATAGTCCGGGCTTACTAGCATCGGAGCCTCTGAAAAATCTCTTTTGATTTGGGAGAAGAAATCTCGGGAATCTGGGCTCCACTTTACTTCATTCTCGTTTTTCAACATTTCGATAATGCCTCTCACTATTTCTGCGTGATTAGGTACAAACCTTCTCAAGAAATTAATCCTCCCCAAGAAGGCTTGGACCTCCTTCTTATTCCTTAGCAGGGAAATATGATTGATAGCTTCCACCCCCTTAAGATTGATTTTTACCCCTTCCTACACCACTATGTGCCCCAACAACTTGCCTTCACTCAAAGCGAACTAGGATTTCTTGGGATTTAGAGACAGCCCATACTTTCTGCATCCTTCAAAGGTAAGCTTTAGATGTTTGATGTGCTCCTCATCTATTTTGGATAAAACATTGATCTAATCCAGATAAACCACCACAAACTTGTATTTCTCTCCCACAAATGCTATCTCCATTTCCCAGTGGAAAGTTGCTCCTACGTTTATTAATCCTAATGACATCCTTTTCTACATAAAATTCCCCCAAGGTGTCGTGAATGCAGTTTTCTTTTGATGCTCAAGCTGCACTTCCACTTGGTTATATCCTTAAAAGACATCCATCATTGATATTCGAGCAAAGCCAACTACCTTCTGTAAAATGTAACCCATTTTAGGAAAGGGGCAGTTGTCCTTCAAAGAAGCTTTGTTCAGATTCCTGAAATCTACACACAGTCTGATTCTCCATTCTTCTCTCTAACAGGAACCAAATTGGCAACCCACTCTGAGTAGCTTAGTGGTATAATGATATTAGCTTGGAGCAACTTCTTCACTTCTTTCTCAATGGATGGGAGTATAAGTGGATCGATCTGTCTAAGATTTTAGTTACATGGTTTCATATCATTCTTTAAATGGATCTTATGTTGCATAATATTTACATAAAATATTTTCAAATCATCATAAGACGAAGCAAAAGCATCTCTATAAACTTTTAAGAGATTTAAGTACCTCTGTTTGTAGTGCTGGAGGATCTTTGTTGATAACTCAATCAACCAGGGTTCATCTTCTAAGCCTATGTTGCAATCTTCTACATTTTCCTCAAATTTCTATTCAACAAGTTTAGCAGCCACATCATTTGATTTGAAAATCCTCTCCAAAGGAACTAGTCCCTGTGGGATAGCATTTCCCTTCAGTTGTAGAACTTTGTGTCTAGCGATACTTTCCTCCCACGCAGTTGTCTGTTCTTCGGTTACTTCTTCCTCCTCTTGATCAATCACATAGTTTGATAATTCCCTGATGACCTCCATGAATCACTTGATTTTCTCATCATCCTCAAACATTTGGTAGTGTTTCACATTTTTAGGCATTGAGGGTCTATGTCTGACTTCAATTTCATATATGAGCAGAGGATTTTGGGGTGGCTTGAAGTTGCTAGCAGCTATAGCTAAAGAATAATCCATTCAGTTTCCTTCTCTTGGTAAGAATTGGACATTAAATGTCGAGAAGAAATTGTCAATCAAATCCGAAAATTCATTTCTGTAAGCCCTCAATTGAGGGTGCTTAGTTTGGCATTGGTCCTTGATATGTTTGATTATCAATTCAGAATCTCCAAATACGACCAGGCAGTTAATATTTAGAGGTGTTTCATATTATGCCACATGGTTGGTGGCCTCAAACTCCAATTTGAAAGAAAGAGGAATTAAGTTACCTTCTAGAGATATCAATACCCCTGTCCCATTTCCTTCTTTTGAAATTTCCCCATCAAAATACAACTTCCATACATTGCTACATTCTTTGAGTTGTCGGTCTGATTGGACTGTGGGATGTATTTGTGTTTCTTATAGAATTAAGTCATCTTCTTCCAATATAAAGCAAGAGATGTCCCTTTCTGTCCCATACATAGGTGCATTGTCAGAACAATCAACTCTGGTGACTGTTTTGACGAATCTGGATTCTCTATAAGGTCTCCTTTCCTCTCCACCAAAGATAGGAATGGTAGCACAAGTCAATTCCAGCTTGATAGACCCTCCAATCTTAGATTTACAGGACCTGGACAACAACATACCAAACCTTACTTGGATGTCAGCAACTATGATATCCATTACCACACTTTTCACTGGGATCTGGGCCAAATTTACCACCAGGTCTTTGATCATCCCCAAGCATTTGACCCTCTTAGAGTCAAAATAATAGAGATCCTTATAGGGCCTGGTTATCTCTAAACCTAGCTGCTCCATTACAGATAATGGCATCAAATTATGAGAATCTCTAGAGTCTAACATGCGATTGTGAAGAAGGAGGTCATGTACTACCAGAGTGACATAAAAAGGTAGGGTGGAAGGATCTTTCTCTTCAACATGTGGTTCAAAGACTACCATAGGCCTTTCTTCCTGCAGGTTTACACTGTCAAGGGGTTAGACTAAAGTGGAAGGAAACATAAACTGAGAGACTTGGGCCTTGTAAGTGGGTTGTTTCAAGAGCTTAGACAATGGAATTGGGATCTTTACTTTTTCAAGCTCTTTCTGGAGATTAAAGATTGTATGGCCTTTTTCTCTAGTGTTAGTTTCTACGGGCTCCTTTTCTTTTTCAAGAATTGGTTTAGTGGGAGGAGGTGACTTACCTTCTTTAATGACTTCAGGCTTGTTATAGCACCATTTACCACCCTTGGTATATTTGTTGCTCTGTGATATGGCCTAGGGTAACCTTTCCCTACCAGTCTTGGTCCATTTTCTAAAAAAAATGTTTTAAATCCCATATGTGTTTTTTCCCTGTCTAAAGCGCGTGTACATGCAGGTCAGTCTATACCCAACCCACGTATATGTGTTAAAACATTAAAAAATATATAATCTCCCATAATTCAGGCAAAATTTACGGGTTTGGCCTGATACTCACCTACTATAGCCCGTGGCCCAAATATTCCCCAACTGAAAAAACTAATTTGGAGAAGTATAAATAAACCTCCATGGGAAGACCTAAGGGAGGAGAAGATATTAGATATTGATATTATAGTTGATTACATCCTTGATCAAGTCTGAATATATCCTTGTGCCTTCTGCACTCCGAAGTCATAAGAAACCCCTATTTCCTTCTTGATATGTCCATCATCCCTTCATGACATCCTTGTGTATACTTATGGAGGAGGATTGTTGAGGCCTGGGCAAGACAGATCTGAAGGATGGTTTCGCTTGGAGCCAACAGGCGACTCAGGTTATAGTTCTTCCGTATTTTATTTAGCTTACATTAATGAAGAGGTGTTGTCTTGTTCCTAATGATTATGGTCTTTATGCATTAAATTATTCCATTATTTTCTTATAAAATCTCACGTTAATGCTTATTTTCTTACATGCTTATATGATCTAACACATATATCATGAACATGATTTCTATTACTGTTGTTGTATATGCTTTGCTTGAATGAGTTGCAGGTTTTAAGGCATTGGAAGAAGCATAGGGTTTGGACCCTACGGGAATGACCTCAAACGTAGGACCTCCGAGTAATACCTCTTCTTCCTACTTCAGTAGTTTAAGTATTAGGACTACCTGTTTGTGTATCTCTTTATGTTTTATTCCCTTCACTATGTTGGGGTTCTCAACCCAAGACCCTAGGGAGATTCTGCCCATAACAAGGCTAATGACTGTTTGGATCGGAGGACTCTTTCTTTCTTGAGATAGTTGGGTCTATAGGTCCCTTCCCCTCGTCAGCAAACTTAGGGGGCTCCTGGGAATAATTAACTTCATTCCTATATGGTGCTCTTGATCTCTTTCTAGATGATCGCAAATCGTACTTCTTGTGTAATTGAGCCTGCATGAAGTTGGCAAACTATTTGTAGTAGTCATCGATCTCCTCATCATCCAGTGTGGCACGAAGCTCCTCCTCCTCTTCTTATGTCCTGAGTTTTTGTTCCTCATTGGAGAAAGAGGAGTAAAGGTTCCCCTGAAAATTGCATGGTTCTCGTGACTGTTCCTTCAGATCATCTTCTATATACAATGGAGGATGAATATGGTTTGGTTGCTCTTCCCTCTCCCTTTTCATTAATTGTAGGGGAGGCCTTCGGTATTGGGGATTGTAACCTCGATTGGTAGCTAGAAATTTCTCTCTCTAAGGGCTTTTTCTCCAGCTCCATTTTAATCATTTTCTAGATAAGTTCTTTATCAACTTATCCATTTCTTCTATCCTTTGTTCTTTAAATTATCTTCCACTTGAGGAAGCTACCTCATCTTTTCCCTTTTTCTTCTCTCCAAAGTCAGTTCTACTTCTTGACTTCCTTGCAAAGGTATAATTTTCCTCTACTTCAAGGGCATCGGTTTGGATCTCGTCCAAGGTAGGAGAATTCCTTTCTTTAAGAGTAAAACCAAATTCTGAATCAAAGTCCCCAACAAAGACTACCTGGGCAACGGCTAGTGGAGGTTTGATTTCAACAGGTAGATTATTGTACAACTTATTAAATATTTTAATAAAAGTTGAGATGTCCTCGCCATATTTCTTCTTGAAAGCATTAAACTCTGTGAGGATGTACCCATGGTCTCTCTTCTCACCACATTTTTGTAAAAAGGAGTTCTCTAGTTCTTCCCAAGTGTTAATGGAAGAATTTGGTAAAGATTTAAACCATTTCCTAACCTCCTCATCCAAAGATTGGACGAAAAGTATCAACACTACATCATGATGTTCAACATTTAGATTCTTTGCAAAGGTACAAAATATTTCTACATGTCTCTGTGTTGTTACCTCAAATTCTTCATTATACCTGGGGCAGGATCTTGAGGTATTCCTGTGGGATAGCATTTAGAGGTTGAGGCAGTTTTAAAGGAGCATACTTATTCAGTAAGAAACCTAGGACAACCATTTGGATTAGAGGCGGTGGTTCTTGAATTACTGGAGGAGTCTGAGGTATGTCCAATGGTAAGACCACTGACTGATAGTGGAATGAGAAGTTGTTCACAATGTGGGTAGGGCTTCTTTGGAGTTTATATTTTATTTCCTCGGCTTCTTCTTTGACTTCTAAGGAAGAAGTACTAAAAAGATCATCACTTTCTGGAGAATATATCAAAATTTTTGGGGGAAGTTCAAAATAATGAATTTCATCTTTTTGTGAATGAGATGAAGATGCTTCAAGAAAAGAAGAGACAGTGACATCACTATTTGGAGTCTTTTCTTTCCAAATCATCTAGATATTATTCTCTATGGGTTAGCTACAGATGGAGTTCTTTGTTGAGAGGTATATAAGCGAGTATGGGGTCTTTGATGAGCCAAAATGATTCACTAGAATTATTAGACAGTGGAGTCACCATGGTATTTTATAATAACATTCGGTCAGTGGAGTCTCCAAGGTTAGGGATCTCCAACCAACACTTCCCTTGCTCACCTAACAAAGGGAATGTATAAATTTTTTGTACCCAGGGAAAATTATTTCACAAATCGCTCCTTGACAATGGCGTTAAAAATATGTTGTAGCTCTTTCTAGCACTAGGAGCACAAGTTCTTCAGGAGATAGGAAAGCTTCAGAGAGACAACCTCTAGGTTGATTGTATAGCTATGCCTAGGACATCTTAAAAGAGTATTGAACGATTTCAGAGTAGAGGCTTGCAACACTTCAATTATGTCACAAAAATACAAATGAGTTTGATTCAGAATCATTCATAAATATACAATATAGAAAGAAGTTAGTACACAGGAGTATTTAATAGATAATCTTCAATTGTAGATGGAAAAATCGGACTAAGAATAAGCAGCGGGTTTAATTGCTGAAACAGATATAATGGGGGAAGATAATAGAGGAGGAGTCCTTAATACAAAGCTTAAGATCTAACAATTATGCATATCAAGGCTAAGAAAGAAATGGTAGAGGAGAATGTTTATGAAATGCGGGGACACATGTAGTGTAAGTTTAAAGATTCAATTTCTAACATAATGCAGGCATTATCCACCAATGATTTGATTTAAATGCATATGCATATCAATTAAATACATCTACCTGCTAGTTGACATGTTATTTGAGAGGAAGATTTTACACATATGATATTATAGAGAGAGAAGGACATACTGCAAATCTAATAAGTTGGAATCTCCCGGAACTTTGCATTAATGTCTTGAAGAAAACCAGCATATAATGAGCTTCATACAGGCCTTTAAGAAAATAGGAAAAGGTCTCGTAAGAGAGAAGTCTTTCACAAAAGTTTTGAACCTTTCTTAAGTGTTTCTTCTTCCCTTTTATAAGGAGAGGGAGAGATTGAAAATCCATTACAAAAATATCTCAGCCTGAGCATCCAGCTATCTATATGACCATCTGTCTCGGCGTGAAGGCTCTAATGCCTCCAATTATTACAATAGAAAGATGGTGGTTTGTTAAAATAAAACATACTAACAAAACAACTCAATAACAAAACATGTGAAACTGAAATGATGGTTTGTGAAAATATCTCCATGCCACACCCTTTGTTGGCCTCTGCTCTAGCCACACTGCTATTGCATCATGCCTCTCATACTCCTTGATAGTTCCCTATCGCTTTCGGTCTTAACAGTTTTACTTCTTCATCTACAAGGACTGGGAACGATCACTCTGATGGCTTTTGTGATGCTCTTTGAATCGAATCTGTTGACTCATCCACCCCTCCAGACTCCCTGTAAAAAATTATCGGAGCTTTGTCTGCCTTTTTAAACAACTGTAGTGTAATATCGGGGATTCTCCATCACTGGTACTTAACATTGAAAAACATTACAAAACCGCAAATTTTGATCCCCTTTAGGCCCCTTTTGACCCAATTTTGTTCTTTTTTGTCATATGACCGGGGGCTAGGACTAGGTGCTATGCCAAATATCGGAGCTCGAAAAATTGGGACTTCACACTGAACAGGCTTCATAAAATAATGAACGTCGATCTCCGATTAGCACCCATTTGGTATATCAAACTTTGTCATATCGGTGATTTCTAATGCATGCCATTGATACATCTTCCGAAAACTTTATGATCTTCGATTTACGATGTGGTTTGGCCCACTTGGAAAGAGAATAAGGAAGGACCTGCATCAAGGTTTGAACCCATAAAACCTTCTATAAACTTTCTTTGCATTATAAAGGCTTCGAAATACTTTTTCGCTCCATAGTTGGTCACGGTATATAAGGCACACAATTTCACGTGACCCGCCTCTTGCCACTTGTCCACTTCGTTTTGGGCCCACAATTTAGGGATATCACAATTGATGATTTTATAAAGCTACCTTTGATTACACCCTCAAGAACTTATGATCATCGAACGCCGATCTCCAATTAGTGACTTCATCGATTCCACATGGCTTTGTCAAGGCCAATAATATTCTGCCACATGGCCCTTTGGAGGAGAGAGAAAAGGCCCGTCTACCCTTGGTTTTTCGTTGATTCCCTTTGTTGCTTGTCTTCTATGCTTTTCGACATTTTAACACTAAAGGCTCAAATCCCAACGAATCACATCGCAATTGCAACTTTAGGAGAATATCGCAACTTTGAAAGGGTGTCCTTTGTGTGATTGTCGATTGTGATGCGTTGTTGCCTTGGACCTCAAATCTTCGATTTCCGATATCAGTGATCGCTGGTTTCCTTTGACCACCTCTGTTGCTTCTTTAGAAAACTCTGATTTGGGGGATTCGAGGTTATACTTGAGCATTTTCTTTTGATTTCTAGTTTTCAAGGGTAACTTTCAATCTGCTCTAACTTTTGATTTCAGAGTCCATTTGAGGATTTCTATATACCATTGGAAAGCTAATTACGAGGATTAACCATTGGAGGAGGTCCACTTAATCTTTGACTACTTATGTAGCTTGAAATATGATTGCAAATTTCCCGCTATTTTGCATCCTTTATACAACAAAAAACAAATAATGCAGAGCGTAACAACACAACCCTTCGACAAGGGAAATATAATGTAGAAATTCCCACTGTAGATCACCTAGTAATGCAATGTACTAAAGCAAAACACTTTATCTACTTCTACAAACAATTTAGCGGAAGCTTAATCGAACATGAGCAACATCAAGCATGAACAGATATAACTGAGAATGAGAAGTAATCAACCATAACACAAAAGATATATCACTGGGGAAAGCACCAACCTAAATCCCCAACTCTGTATTATCATACAAGTGGAAAACTTGTTCAAGTTACAGAAATAATTAGCTCTCAAGCTATCTTGATCTCTCTGCACTCAAACAATACAGCTCATAGACTCAATAGACATAAAATATATCTTCCTCAAGCCATCCAAGCCTCCTATTTCCTTGCGCAGTTTTGATTGGGGTCCAATGATATCACATGTGTGAATTAGCCTCATCACACTCACTGTAACCTCAAGTCCAATTGCGCAATCCATAAGGAATAATATTCCTTCTGCATGCAAGGAATATTCACCAAGGAATATCCTACCAATTGATAGTACACTGTCCCTCCATCTGATCTCAACTGGGTCTCTGACTAAACTGACCTGCATGAGTTATCCATGAGTGAATACTCAATTATCTGAAATACAATAGTTACATGCATGCAAGCATTAACTAACTGAACTCTCATTAATTTAACAAATTGTTAAATTA
>APFE031276144.1:5124-17092 GCA_000404065.3 Pinus taeda | reverse complement strand
ATATTTAAGAGAAAATTTTAAGGTTCAAGCAGTGGAACATCACATTGAACATCAACAACAAGTCCTCCAACTCTTAAAGGATAACCTCGTGTTGGCACAGAATAGAATGAAACAATAGGAAGATTAGCATTGCAGTGAAATAAGTTTTGATGTAGGTGATTTGATATTCCTACGGCTACAACCATATAAACAAATGTCCCTCAAGCAAGCTAAGAAGGATAATAAATTATCACCAAAGTATTATGGTCTGTACATGGTGTTGCAAAAGATTGGTACTATGGCATAAAAATTGGAACTTCCTGCATCTTCCCGAGTGCACACAGTTTTCCATGTTTCATGCTTAAAGAAGGTTATAGGTTACAAGCTCCCACTTCAAACAATATTGCCAAAGCTTGATGAGGAAGGAAAAACCATATTGGAACCTCAAGCAGTCACAGAAACAAGAACTCGACGGCTGCGAAATTGATCAATTTCAAAGTATCTCATCAAGTGGAAGAACTTACCTGCTGAAGATTCTACATGGGTGGATGCAAATTTTATAGAGAAGCATCTGAAACTACTCAAATGTTGAGGACAACACTTTTTTGAAGGAGAGGGGCATGTTAAATCCCTATAATACTAGTGTATTCCCTTATTATTATTGTCATTGTACCCCTTATTGTTATTGTTGTGCCCATGTTGTCCCCATATTATTATTATTATGCCCCATAGAAGCCCACTATTGTTATTGTTGTGCCATTACATTATTATTATTATGTCGGCTCTGATTATATTGTGACCCCTTAGACTCCTATATATAGAAAGGAGGCCTTGTCATTTGTATCATCCAAGAATTCTTCATTTGTGTAATGTAAAGGAGGTTGCCCCCTCGAAGAGGCTTATTGTGAAGTCATTGATCTATCTTTTCTTCTATTTTATGAGGTGGTTGCATAACAGAGAAATATACAAGATATGATCTTGCAGGCAGGTCAGAAGGATGTCAAGCATATGGAAATTATGCATAGGTTGCAACAAGTGTTGGGAACGAATACCCTGGGGTCAATTTTGGGGTTAAAACCCCAAGTTTTGGGGTTAAAGGCTCAAGTTTTGTATAAAGAATGTAAAGTTTCCCAATTTTGCGGTCGCGTAGCAAGAAGATGTAAAGATTCATCAAGGGTTTCTGCCCTTAGTTTATGTAACTTGTGTCGTCTTTATGAGATCCACCCTTGGGATTGTATAAAAAGGGAAGTCTTGGAAGAGCCTAAGGCAATTTTTAGTTAGTTCAGATATGTTATGAAGATTCATTGATGTAATGGGTTTGTGAGAGCTAAGAGCAAAGAGTATTAGGGCAGGAAAGAGGCTCTACAGCTGTGTCCGCAGAGGCCTAGGGTAGAAGTCCACAGCTGAGTGCGCGGACCCGTATAACTGTGTGCGTAGGGTAGTTAGAGTCTATAAAGGAGATCTAAATATCAATAAAGAGAATTATTTTGGAATTACCTTTCTATGAGCTATCTTACTTCTGTTATGAATGCATGCGATTATGTTATGTTGAATACTGAGTTTATGATTTAATGATGTATTGATGCGCGAATCTATGTGTTTTACTTTGTTATATGAACACAAGTAGGAATATCTATTTATGTGAAGATAACCATAATACATGTTGAATTTATCCACTTAACCTAATTTGGGTAAATACAACAGTAAGAGCAATTGCAATGGCACGTAAGTGTTTGAATCACCTATTTAGGGTATGTGAAGGACGATCATAGACCTTCATGAAGGTCTCGATGCTGAATAAAAAAAGTATATCAATAAGCCCTAAAAAGCTTATCGATTTGCATGAAGGAAGGATTAGGGTATAAAACAACATCACTACCATCTCTAGCTGTGGAAACTTGGTTCCTACATCCGCCCATACTACTTCGGGTGAGACTTCAGTCTGCTCTCCATGGATTGATGCCAAAAGGGCCAGTAGTGTAGGGATTTGCTTGGCTAATTAACACTAAACCTGGGTCAAGGCCCATCAAGCCAACAAATGGTTCTGTTATCGGGACTGGGATCTACATAAAAGAGATGTGTGATGTCGCATCACTGGAATCTAACTAAGAAATAGATCGAAGACTGGTTGGATAGAAAGATCCACAAATTCGCAGCACAAGAGAACAGGAATCCGCGATTGACAAAAAAAACAGTGGTTGGACAAATATATGTACATAGAGATACACGAGATCTTCTTCTATTCCTTCTCGGTCAGGTTGTATGAGTGGATCACAAAATTGGCAGACGGCCAAGGAAGGTGGAGGCTTGACAGTCCAACAGTCTGGACCCCAGAGTTAGCGTGGAGATTAGAAGCCTCTGAAGGTAAGATCGCATGTGTTGTCAATCATTGGTGTAATGTCCCTTAATAAAAATAAAAATAATAATAAATAAATAATAATATAAGTAATAATAAATTAATAAATTAATTATGCTAACCCCAAAATAAATATAAATAAAAGAAATAAAACAAGAAAAATAGTAAAAATCAATAAAACTATCAAAAATTAAAAACAAAAGGATAAAACAAGAAAGCAATAAGTTGCATGATTGACACATGGATTGTGTGTCTGCATGTGGTTCCCCTTCTAATGTTTTCTCTATTTAATAGATGGTGAGGAAGATGAGAGGCATTCCATCATTCCAAGATTCTATTATTCATTCTCTTGGGAGAATAGTGTTCTAAGGCAAAGGAGTCACTGGTAGTAGTTCGTTGATTGAGGCTCGGGGGTGGCCAGCTGTAGCAAGTACTTGCGCAATTGAACCTACGGTTGGGTGGAGAGTCGTCCCCAAAACTTTGTTGCCATCAACAGACATCAACCACCAGTAACACAGGTAAATGCTACTCTGATTTAAATTTGATATTAATTAGAAAATTAGTTACATATTTATTTTGGGCTGTTACATATGGTATTAGAGAAAGTTCAACTCTTAGGGCCTATGGGCATCTTAGAAAAATAAAATTATTTTGTTTTGTTTGGATTTTTTTTACTTGACTTGTTTTGAAAGTCACAGGATGGTTACTTCTAGGAGACTGCATATTTTTTTCTACAAACTCTCGCTATACACATAATTTTTTTTTTTTTTAATTCAATGCATACTGGCTGCATAGTTATATTTTGATGGCGTTCATTTTTAAAGTCATTCCTATGAGTAATTTGCACGAAAATTCTTATCTTGTACATATTATGAATCTGTTCCTTGATTTATATGTTCTCGTTCTTTGTCTGTTAGAGGTGCAAGATTAAATTAGCCATTCATAAGTAGGGACATCAAACATCCAGACCCGTCCTTTAGTTGATGTTTAAAGTGTGTTTCCAATGTTTGAGTACTACTTTTATTAATACACAGTCATGATATTATCCGTAGAATGGACTACAATTCCAAACAGATTATATTTCATTTTTGCCCCTGTAACTCGAAGGTGTAACTATTGTTGCGGTCTAAGCGATATTTTGTTTCTGATGAAGGTGTACTGGATCAAGCATTATCTGAAGGTTGTGCTGTAGTGGTTCAGCTTAATGCAGCCAAAAAGTATTTCAGTGGCGTCCAATGACATGTTTTCCATTGAATGGTCAATTTCTGAACGGTCTCAGAACCTGTTTCTCTGGTGCCTGAAATACCTTGGGATATAATTCATCTTTTCCTTGTTTTAACTTCTTCATGGCATTCATCGGATCGTATCTTCTACTTGATTATGTTGATAGTTTTGTAATTTAGAGGAATATCAATGGTGCTAACAAGAATCGATCGCATGACCTCTCAGCGCCAAATGCTTCTTTACCAAGTAGGCTATACTGTGCAAACTTGTTCTCGACCTTTTTCGACATGTTAAAATAATTCTTTTTAACAGTGCCATGGATTGAGCCCTAGATAAACTACCTTGTTTATGGACTTCAATTGATATTATGTTGGAAATATATTGCCCTTGTGATGATATGTGCTCAAGTTGTTTGATGGGTATTGTAATGGATGGAAAAATACAATGTTAAGCTTTTGTTAATAGTGTTTTCCTGCAGTGCCAGGGTTCATCGTTTTTAGATCTTTTTCCTCACATTTATGTTATCTTAAGAATGCTATCTGAGTTTTGGAGTGTTTATTCATAACTGATTGTTTCCATGAATCGTCTGCATCACAGACATTTTTTTAAGAATATTTTATTTCAATTCTCTCCCCTCTTTCTCTCTCAAAAATTTTCCAAATATTTCCAATCTAGAAAAAAATCCTTCCCTACTGCAGTCAGTTCTTCTGCTTGGAGAAAAACGCCTGTCATTGAATTCTTGTTTGCAACTTTATATTTGTCATGATAAATATGGCTTTTATTGTCTCGAAATTTTCCAAAAAATCACAAGCTTCTCAATTAACGTGAGATGCTCAAATAACAATGTTGAAGACTTTTTCCAATTATTTATGAAAGGATAATCCATGGGAGAACCTCGCTTGGTTTCTGTACATCCATGCATGTAGGCTATCAAATCTGCAAGCGGGCAGAAAATTTCACCAAGATATCATCGCCAGGGAATTCGATCAATCTATTTTTTTATATATACTCTGCTTTTTTATAATTCAGGGGTTTCTTTATTTCTCCTTAAGCATGCTTTCTTTCATAAGTACGGTGCAAGGAAGAGCCCTGTGCTATTTGACTGAGTTATCAGTTGACCATCTTTTAAACATTTTTATATATTTCCCAATAAAATGCAATAAAGCTTTTAAACATTTTTTTGTAGTGTAAGTTATAAGTAGCATATGATTTCCCCATCAATCACTTTGCTATCTCATATGCTAGGTGCAAGAACCGGTAATTTCTCGAAGCAATAGATGCATGTCTCCATCAACTTGGTGTTCACCCAATTGCAGAGTGATAAATGATATAGAGGCTGGAATACACACCAGTTTAATACTTTGATTGTTAGGTGCTTAATGTTTGCCATCAATTCCCATCTGCAAAGATATGATCCCTGCATGAGCATCATAAAAAAAAAAATGCACTGAAATTTTAAATTTAAGGCAGAATGCATTGTCATTATGTAATGCAGGGAATCATAGAAGTTGTCATAAATGAGAGGATTTAAATGATAAAACTCTTCTATAATAAACTTATTTGACAAATTCATTTTGTGTGCAAAGGATGCCAAATCTTCAGAGCCTCCTTGGGTTCGGTTGCAGAGACTTAGGATCAGTCACGTCTTTTGAAAATTTTAGCGATAAATGATATAGAATCCTTGTATTTGGGTGAATAATATTATTAGTTGCATCTGTAATGTAATAGATTTTAAAGTATTTGTATGAGTATTATTATTTTCTATATGTGACTAGTGTAATTAAGATACATTTTCTTTTAGTAATTAAAATTACCGATTAACAGTTGATTTGACTATGACTAGTATTTCCAAAATCTTGGTGTGCACATTCGTAGGAATTATAAGTGTTTTTCTGTATTTGGATTGTGTATTCTTGTAAGCTTTCTTATTCTTTCCATCGCTATATATATATATATATATATATATATATATATAATATATATATATATATATAATAATATAACCTACCCTATTGTCATATTAAGTTTTTAGTGTGGGCCTAATGGTTAAGAGCATGTGTTTATATCCATTTTTAAGGTCACAGCCAAGCAAAACACTAAATTGGTGTATGAGACCCCCTTGTTTGTGGGACAAGGGACCCACCTCCGCGCAACCCTGTGATCTCTTAAGACAACCACTCATAAGGACATTTTTGCTTTTTCTGTACCAAAGTACAATCCTAGAAACTATAGCTTGTATGTACTTTTAATCTATAGTTTTTGACAATAGTTATTATTAAGATCTCATTGCCGAGTTCATTTTTTTTTAACAAAGGGGACAATCTACAGAATTAGAACAATATATTGTTGAATCCCATAGCTCATTTTATTTTATTTTCAATCTGGGATCATACAAATTTCAAAGGCACTGCGTACTGGATTAATATTGCAATTGTGAAACAGGTAACCATTTATGTCTAAGAGATTAATATTAATAATTTCATTGAATTAGTAGAAAACATAGCAAGGTTAACTTAACTAAACTACTTCCTGTTCATTCAATCGTTGAAATTGGACAGTGCTAATGATTATGGTTATAAGTAATCAAAATGAAGAAATACAAGAAAGCTATATTGCTAACAACAAAATCATACTAACACTGCTGGAATTTAGGTTTGTGTAATCTCTTTGTGGGGCATCCAGGTTACAACCGTTTGCAGATAAATATGATCCACAAGGTTAGCTCAAATGAAGTGCATATCTGTTCAAAGTCCAAGCACCAAAGGAACTTCCTTCTCTTGTCAAGAATTCAAAGTGCTAAAATCATTATAGCTAAAATGTATTGTAGCCAATAAGTTCGTTCACAGTTCCCTGGTTTTGTTGTAATTAATGAATGTAAAACCTAGTAGCTATTAAAGCTTTGCTAAGGATTTGATATGGTGTTGCCTTTGCGGGTGCGCTTGTAGGCAGGCCATATAATTAATAAAATGATTTTATTTTGTGGTTTGGGGAGGGATAACCTTCCCAGTCATCCGATCCGGTTTTGGGTCGGCTGGTGGTGTCTCTACTTGTTATGGTGTGTTTCTGTTGGAATATTTCTTTGGTTTCTTAAGCCTTGGAGTAATTATTTAATGGCCATAAGAATCTCAAGATACATAAATTTGTTAACGATTTATTAAAGGAAGTCCATTTAATTTTTATAACATCTCTCTTCTAACATAAGTTATGATTGTTTAAGATACTCAAAATATTTCACTCTACAGCACAAAATTTCAATTTATCCTAGCACATAAGGTCATGAATCTATAGACTTAATATTGTTGTGACATATAATTTCAAAAGTCATGGTGAATACATTTTCTTTCAAAATTCAAGTACCTTCTTAAAAAAATAATGCCACCAATATTCTTAAGATTTACTCATTTGAATTTTGATTTTATGTTGAGACAATTCTCTAAGTTTTATTCAGACATCATTATTACCTTCCAACTCATGTTTTCCATGATTTAATACTACAAAATTAGTGATTATTAATAATTTTCATGATCAATCAAACAATTTCAAATTTGGAAATGGTCTGATTGCATGCCATGCAGTGGGGGGAAAATATACAAAACAATAGAGTGAAATGAATCAAGAATCTTCAAAACTTTGTTAAAAATTTTGGCATGGTTAATACATATTTGGTTAAAAATTCACTGCATAAGTATCACAACAATAATCTAGGTATCTTGGCTCTTATTTTATGCTTCTTAAGTGATGAATCTTGATATTGAGTGACTGATAATATTATTACAGTGTTTGGCTATCATTGCATATGCGGGTGACTTGATTTCACTATTAGAAATCTGATATATTTTTAGAGGTCGGATATAGGTCTGATCTTGACATTACAGTGATATATTACCTTTGCATTTTTCACTAAGCTTGAATCTAGATCTTTAGTACTCCTTATCTTGCATTCAGTGATCATTTGAGAAGTGAATTGGTGGACCGATTGGATCATCTAGTGACTCACATCACATTGCAGTTTTGCTTTAATTAGCTATTGAATTTGGTATCTAAGGACTGATATATTCTTGGTAATAAGCTACAACAATGGGATTTCTTGACAGCATACTAACGTTGGTATAACTTAAAGTTTGGTGCATTCATTAGTTCCTCATTGGTTTTCTCATGTAGAAGATTGATATTTGCATTAGTATTGGAATGAGCCTCCTTTCTTATTTCTTCTTTGGGTTGGATACCAGCCCTTTCCTCTATGGTTCTCTGCTCTCATTAGAATCTCATTGCATGGTAAAACCAATAATAGAAATCTCATTTTCTTGAGTTGTTTATGCTTGCATCCTCTTAACATTTTCTAAACGCTATTTCATAAAATGAAAAGTGCTATAATCAACTACAACAGTTAAAGGTGTGACAATGCTTCACTAATCGAAAAGTTTATTAATCTAAGATGTTGCTCACATAGCTCTCTCCATTGACAACTATATCATAAAGAGAAGTTCTAAATGAGTCACATGATTAAAGGTATATAGTTTGTTATGACTCATTGATTCATTGGAAAAGTTTTTTTTTGTGATTTTGTAATCTTGGATGGTGATAATCTACCCATAATTGACAACGTATAATTCTCTGAAAGATCAGTATATTTTCACAATGAATTTCACCAAAATTTCCTTGGGGGAGGAAGAATATATGATGAGAGATTAAGACTCAAGATGATGAGGCTCATGTGAAATTTAACAATCTACTTAGATGATTATACCTATGGTGTAAAGGGTCAACTTCCTAGTTGAAAGAAGTGGAAATGATTAGTGAAAAAATAATTGGTATCTTGATGAAAACATAACACTAATAACACTGATGAGATAACAAAGATCCTAGATGGATGTTGAATAATCTTAGTTCATAGTTGAATGTTTGTAAAATATTGAGATGTTGTCATATTGATGATGTTTCATGATATGATGGTGTCAGGCGGAAAGAGTTAATCTTGCAGACAAAACCAACCTCCCTAGAAGCCTAAGACTTTCTAGTGACAAACAAGACAATTAAGAGAAATCCTTCTCTAAACATGCATTTATCACACGAGAAACCAAGTGTTTTAGATCCTACCTGTAGTCCAACGCTGTTGTAGTAGTCTAGCCTCGGCGATCCAGATGAGCTCCTCCTTCACTTCGAAACCTGCATTCACTAACAATCAAACGATTACATAGCACCTGAATATCCCATAAAATAAAACATATTCAACATATAGACCAAGGAGTATATGAAACAACTCATTAATAACAAATTGTTGAGAAGAATGGAATTATTTGTATTAATAGGAAACAAAAGAAACCATTACAACCTGAGCCTTGGTGTTGTGCAAGTTCCTCCCAGGGTCCAGCAAGAGTTTTCCTTTACTTTGATAAGCTCACCCACTTCCAAATGAAACGAGAAAGGATGGTAATCTCTCCTCACAAGCTTCTACAAGGAAGTCCTAATTCCAGCAGCATCTACCCTTTGGAATGTTCAGCTTTCAACCTCCCCTCCTTTGGCCCAATTGCCTATATTTATAGTGTTCTAGAGGAAGTTAATCAGGTCCAACATCAATGGGGTACTCCCCTCTTTTGGATGGGGTAGCTCCTCTCTTGATGGGATAAGTTCCTCTTTCATAGGGATGCATGAACCATCTGGAGGTGCTCAATACACGTCAAACATTCTTCTAGAATGCTCTAGAAATGACCACAAGTAACTTTTTTAAGATGAAACTTCCGCCTTTTGACCTTTACAGGGGTACGCACCCAACCCTTGACATACAAAGTGTACAAATATGTAGGTATAATGAACTTGGAGTGCGTACACGCAGGTAAGGTAGAGAGAACCTGGGTACCCAGAGATAAACATGATTTTTAATGACTTTCTCTCTTTCTTGAAGTTTGACATGGAGAGGAGAGGTATAAGGCTTGCCAAGGAGGATAGTATGACTGTTGATGGAGCCATACTAACTGCAGATAGTCATGGTGACAAATTTCAGTGTAACACAAGGGATTAGTTCCTCCTCTTATGGGATGCATGAACCACTTGGAGTGAACAATCCACGTAAAAAATCCTTCTAGAAAACTCTAGAATTAACCCAAAGTGAGTTTTTTAAGATAAAAATTGTGCCTTTTGACTTTCACAGGGGTACACACCCTCCCCTTTACATACAGAGCATATAAGTATGTAAGATATCCTGACCAAAAGTGCGGACCCGCAGGAAAAAGTGAGAGAAAGTGCGGAACCATAGTTACATTGCTTTTTGATGTCTTTCTCTCATTTCTAAAGCTTGTTTTGAAGAGCTGAGGTCTGAGACTTGCTTAGGAAGCTGGCATAGGTGGTGATAGACCCATACCGACTGCAAATAATCAAGGTGACGATATTTTTGTGTAACAACAGGGCTGTTACATGCTCCACATGTAGGTTCTTACCTTCCATTTTCAAAACCCAATTCTTCCCTAACATGTTTGTACACTACTCTGAAAAAAAGAACAAATGGCTACACTCTTTCCTCAGCAACGAAGCCAAAATGTGGAGCTATAAAAAGGGTCTCTTTCACCTCTAATTACCTCACAATAATATGTCAATCCAAGAACGTTTTGTTATTTCAAAGAGTGTCTCAGTCTGAGCTTATCATTTGCCAGAGTAATGCTAGTAGCACAATGTTTGAAAATACAAGAGTAAACAGATGCTTGTTTACAGCTAACTACTTCAAAATATTAAACCACACATTTGCAAAGCTAAGTAATTTATCAGTCAAGGGTTCGGTAGCAATAACCCATCCCTTTGGAAACTGATGGAAAAGGAAACCAGAGAACAGATCGTGGATCTGGGAGCCGGACAGTAGATGTCAATGCTCACTATAGCTTGAGATCGTTCTTCACACCAAAATAACAAATGACAAGAAATGGAACAGAAAATAAGAAATAGAACAACAATTAAGAAATAGAACAGCAGTAATGGAACAGTAATTACGAAATAGAACAACAAATCTAAAATGGAATAGCAACCCTGAAATGGAACGACAAATCTGAAATAGAACACCAGTTAAGAAATAGAACAACAACTAAGTCTAAAAAGCAGTAACACCTTAGTCTCTCAGATCAAATGTACTAATCGTGATCTACAGGAATCAAATGGAAATCCTTCACTCTTAAGGGCGGATTGAATAACACACCAAAATGGAACAGCACTGATTATTGATGAATTATGGAACAACGCTTGAAAACCATACATACACACAGCAAACTTGAATAGTAATCTAATCCAGTTATCACGTCAGTTAGAAAGAGTACGATTTCATTTCAAAATAGAACAACATTGTTTATAAATCCAACAATCACAAAGAACATCACTTCCAAGATGAATTATGTAATGTTAATGAACAAGTGCACAGCATAAAGCCTCTTTAATTAAATAGTAACAGTATTCTATAAACACTAGCAGTATTATATTAACACCTTAAAGGAACAGTGACACGATGCAGAATCAATGTCTTTAGAAACCTTAATAATTTAAACATAACAGAGCATGTGATGTAAACTTACAAAACACATCATATTACCAAATAATGCCAATAAGCAAACCACACAAAAACCAAACGTAATGGTACAAGAGAAAGTGTCCTCCAGGGCTAGGCCCTTAGCCTCCAGGGGTACACTGCTTGAAGTTATTCCAGACTCACAGATGAAATAGTAACCAAATTTGTATTAATGCATAAAGTGAAATTACAATAGAGCAATTCTTAACAAGACTCGATGATCAAAGTTTCAATCTTAAAAGGAAATTACATAAACACAACAACATCTAACTCTCTTTTTTTTTCCCAAGCTTACAGTGTTGTGCCTTTTATAAGGGTGAAGGCGGAGATATCTAAGTGCAGAAACAGATAAAATAACAATCCCTCAGGATCAAGGATCCTGAGGGATTCGCTGAACTGTTAGTCCTCGGTCATTTCTTTTCTTTCCTATGCTGAGCCGATATCTCCACTTCCTTTCCAGGCCTGATTCGCTTTGATTTGCTTTGCCTTTTTTTCATACGGTCTCCCGTCAAAGGGACAATGGTTAACCCGTCCTTGTCTTTTCCTTTGGAACGGCAACTTCTCGTTTTTCCTTCTTCCTGCATAAGGAAATGACAATTATCAGTGTTTTCGACTTGCATATTAATCTCACATGTTTTATTATAATTCTTTATCGTTTTCCAAGTTCATGATGCAAAAGGTTTGTAAGTTCTAATAAAAAGACGTTGAAATAATTATCAAAGACATACCTTCTTTAGTACTCCACAACCACCTCCATCTACACTACCACTAGTCTCACCATATTCATCTCCATCTCTGCCCACCCCACCTCCACCACCACCACAGTTCAATATGGTGAGCACGAAAAACTGCTGGTATTCAGAGGA
>APFE031276142.1:74639-90531 GCA_000404065.3 Pinus taeda | reverse complement strand
TTATCATTTGCATGTAGATGGATGCGCAGCAATGGCAGGCAAGGCAGAAGGATTGGTGAGCTGGGATGATGGCGAGTTGTGGTACAGGAGATTGGGTCACCTTCACCATGGAGCCTTGAAGATACTGCAGCAGATCACTACAGGGCTTCCTAAAGGCACACTTGCGCAGTCAGATCAGTGCAAGGGGTGTACTTTGGGAAGTTTGTGAAAGCCACCTTTCACGAAGAAGGATAGTCGCACCACGACGATCCTTGAGAGAATTCACACAGACGTGTGTGGACCTTTCTCAGTTGCTTCGACAGCAAAACACAGGTATTATGTGATTTTTTTTAATGATTTCTCTCGTAAGTGCTAGATCTTCTTCATGCAGAAGAAGAGTGAGACATATTCAAAGTTCTGTGAATTCAAGGCACTGGTCGAGAAGGAGTCGGGGAAGAATGTGAAGGCTCTTAGGAGCGATAATGGTGGTGAATACATCTCAGACGAGTTCAAGGATTTCTGCAAGGCAGAAGGGATTCGTAGAGAATTCATAGCTCCCCATAACCCACAGCAGAACGGGGTAGCTGAGCGGAAGAATAGAACGATTGTGGGTGCTTCTCGGGCAATGTTGCATGATCAGGGCCTACCCCTTCACTTGTGGGCGGAAGCATGTAATACAACAGTTTATGTGCAGAACCGTTGTCCTCATAGGATACTTGGCATGAGTACACCTGAGGAGACTTATTCTGGTAAGAAGCCTGATCTTTCTCATTTGAGGATTTTTGGTGCTAACGTTTACATGCATGTGACGAAGGATGCCAGAAAGAAGTTGGAGCCGACTGCAGAGGTTGGGATATTTGTGGGGTACACTGATACGCCCCACAACTATCGTGTGTATTTGCCAGACAATGGTAAAACTGTTGTGCGACGGGATATAAAATTTCAGGAGGAGAAAGCCATGAAGTGTTCGCTTGAGAGGGAGCTACACTTGCATGCAGATGAGGAGCTATTAGTTCCTAAGGATGAGCTTCAGGACGTGGATCAGCCACAGGACGAGGTTCATGGAGTGGAAGAGACCACTCATGCAGCGCCAACCATCAGAGGGCGAAAGCGCTTGACAGAAGCTGAGCGACTGGCTCAAGATGCAGAGAAAGTTGTAGGACCACCTACAGCCCAACGCAGGCAGAGACAGTCACCTGATCGGTACACTGGATACATGGCTCTTATGAGCAAGTGTGTTGTGACTGAGCCATCCTCTTTCGACGAAGCTGTGGAGGATCCCGCATGGGTAGACGCCATGGTGCAAGAGTATGATTCTATTGTCAGAAATAGTGCATGGGAGATTGTTCCTGGACCGGAAGGGAAATCAGTGGTGGGTTCGAGATGGATCTACAAAGTGATGCAGATGGGGTGGCACATTCATCAGTTGGATGTGAAGACTACGTTCCTTCCTAGAGGTTGGAGGAAGGAGGATACTACTTCAGCAGAGGTAGTGGATGCCACTGATTATCGACAGTTGGTAGAGTTGCATGTGTGCAGGCTGAAGAGAGGCACATCAGGATATGGATCTTGGTACAGACAAGAGGATGTAGATTGGGAGGGAGCCCAACGGACAAAAAGAGCACATCAGGAGGGGTCTTCAGTATTGGATCGACAGCAGTTTCTTGGTACAGCAGGAAACAGAGATCCGTGGCACTCAGTTCAGCGGAGGTCGAGTATATGGCAGCAAGTTTGGCTGCATGCGAGGCTATATGGATGAGGAAGATCCTAGTTGGTTTGTTCGGTTCTCATTTGGATCCTACTGCGATTTACTGTGATAACCAGAGTTGCATTAAACTCTCGGCTAATCCTGTATTTCATGATAGATCTAAACATATTGACATCAGGTACCATCATATCAGAGATTGTGTGCAGCGGAGGATCATGTTACTTTCGTACATTCCAACGGAGGATCAGGATGTTGATATTCTGACGAAGGCTCTCACCAGAAGAAAATTCGAGTACCACCGAGGCAGGATAGGGGTTGCTGATAATCCATATCTTGTCGATAGGGAGTGTTGAGATTGCAACAAGATGATGGAGCTTAGTGAAAAGAGTTGCCTTCACTAAGTGGGCCCGCAGGCTATCTTTGGCGCAAGTCTATTTTTAGACTATGTCTATTTTTAGACTATGTCTATTTTTAGACATATGGATCATGTCTATGGATTGCAGGTTGTTATTTATGGATGATTGATCAAGTTGGAAAAAATAGATGGACTTCTATTTTTAGACCACAGCGGAGTGACTGCTCAGTCTAAATATAGAACAGTCAAATATTATTAGCTCATAATAATATTTAGACTATAAACTTTGTCTTATTCTCTTGGAGCACTTCAGGATGAGCTACGGATGTGGTACATGCAGATCCCAGAAGGAAATACGTGGTTACCTATGGGATGACTAATATTTGCATGCAGGACTTCAGTTAGAACTCAAGTGAGTTGAGTTTAGTGGACTGGAGGTGCAGTTGATGGAGTTGTGTTCAGTTTAGCTTTGTTAAACTGGTTGTATTTAGTCAAACTGGCGAATAGACTAGAGATGAGTTGGGTGAATTAGTTATTAATTAATTCACAAGTTATTAACTCATAATACAACTAATGAATACATCAGTTAACTCAGTTGCATGTCAGTGCATGTTCAGTTCAACAGGGACAGGTGTTAGAGAATCGGATTGCTATCAGTTGTGACTATAGTTGTGCATCAGATCTTGCACAATCAAGGGATTGAGTATGCTAATGAGTTTGCCCACATTGTAGCTTGTGTTCACGTGATTTTTCCAAGTAAATACGTGGTTGCCTTGGAATTATCATCAGTTCTCAAGCAGGTATTGAGCAGCGGAGGCAGGCAAGCAGCTAAGGAGATTTGAGCCAGTGATTGATTCAGATCTGAGCTGTATTGTGTGTAACAGAGGTGGAGATACTTGTGAGAAGTATTATGCTGTGTAATGTTACATGACTCAATCATTAATATACAGATAGTTGGGGTTTTTAGCGAATGCTTTCCCCGGGATACATACTGTGTTAATGTGTGAATGCTCTTGATGTTTTATTGTTATTGATGCTACTATATTGATGATCAACGTAGAGGACCTTATGTATTGTGTATGTTTTCCGCAATAGTACATGATCAGGATAATCTCCATTGAATATGCGTTAAATTATTCAAAATTTCTACAAACAAAGTCTCTTAATGAAAGAGCATCCCTGAACTCCTGCCCATATGCCTGGTACTCTGCAAAATAATTGCCCATATGGTGAGGCTCTGCCTCCTACTGGGCTTCGACCCCCGTGTCTACTCTTAAGAACATGGGAATGGTGGAGCATGTAGGGGCATGCGAAGCCACCTGCTATGCAGTATCACACTACTTTGGCAAATGATGCGATGCACCTGATCCCTCACCGATCTAAAAAATTCGTGGGTTTTCACACTGTCTGGCCTCTACTACCATGAATCTCTACCCCATCACCTCAATCTGCCTCGACAGATCCTGCCTGATTTGAGGAGCATATCCGCAAATATCCTCCCTTCCTTGTCTATCATTTGCTCTGTGTCCACCACCGACTCTTTTTGTTCTGCGTCAACCATCGGCTCTTCCTGTTCTGCATCCACCACCGGAACACAGTCTCCTTCTCCATAGGTATTCTCCAACCTACGTCCAGTGTCTCTGTATCTCCTACCTCTGTAACAAATGTAGGGTTTTTCCCCTGGTGTCATAGATTGCTAGCTCCATAGGCTGAGTCAGATCTATGCTCTAACACCACTATAATATCCCTAACCTAGAATATTCCTTAAACCCCGACAAAAACTCCAACCAAATATGTGCAAATGATATAATAACCCAAAAATGACAAAATAACAATGGTACAACATATAATAATGTAAACAGGAAATATAAGTAGATACTCAAGAAATGGAATGAGAACTACTAAGCCATTTTATTAAGTTGAGCAATAAAGTGAGTACAAGAGGTGATTAGACAAATGGCACCTCGACTTGCACAAGGCAAGTGAAGAAATACTCTCAGAATAACAAGGAATGCCCTCTCTGCGTGGATGTTGCTGGAGAACTGTCATGTTGTTGCTGCTGCTAGGAAACAAATAATGATTTGGGGCTGCTCCCCTCCTCAGAAAATTCTAAAACTTTGGAATCGAGCTTTACTCCAGAAACCCAGAAAAACCCAGAAAGGTTTCCTGGAATAGCCAACCCATGAAAATCACCCCCTTGGGGATCTGCGTAGTCCCTTAATGCTCTGCGCTACCACTAAAGAAACCCCACCAGAACTCTGCCTGAAACTCTGCAAAAATCCTCCAAGATGCAAGGGCGGGTCCCCTACTCAATCACCCAGCATAAATCATCCTACAAAAACCCCAATCCAACACTACTGCCAGAAAGAACTGTGTCCCTCTCCCAGTGCTGCGCAGTCCTCCAAAATGCTGCTAATACTGCTGCTAGAATGCTGATAAAACTACTGCTGAAATGAAAAAAGGAATACCTTGCTCGAGTAGGCACTCGAAGTCCCCTGGGGCTAAGAGTGAGATCTCCGAATGGAGACACTCAATGCACTAAACAGTGTTGCAGACTAGCTAAAGAGCCAACGTGCTCAGAAGTCGAAACGACTAGCTCAAAATGCACATAATAGAATGATCCAAAATGAGGGGGCTCCTATCTTTTTTATATCCTCTGCCTCTCACAATCCCTAGGCTCACCTCCTCCTGTGTGATTCCCCTCTTGCCATGTGTTTCTTCCCTCCTACGCAGTCCCTCCATGTGTCTGCGTGGGCCCCATTTCTGCGTCCCCCCTTGGCCCCTTTGGCTCCTCTTTAAGTCACAACATTGTGCTACTAGGAAGTGACTTTTTATTCTTAAATTGAGTTATGTCCCCCATTCTCACTTTACAAATAAATATAGAAGGCAAAAATTGGACAAAATTAAATATTCCAATTAGCCATGGCTAATTAGGAATATTATAAAACTCTACACTTATTATGAACAAGGATTAAGCCATCGATGGATTTGGTGTTGCACAACAACATGCGTTGTCATTCACGAAGAGTATGAATGGGATCTTGAACATCAACCGGTAGCAAAGGACCCTCCTTATTTGTTCGTACCTCCTCCATTTTTTCCTGACTGATCCAAAATGGATCCTAAAACCCCTCTTAAGTCTTTAATACTTAAAAACTATCGCAAAGGATAAACCTTCAAGAATGGTGGATTACACTATCAGGCAAGAAAAACACGCAGAAATATTGAAAACAAAGCCTATTGGAGGCCAAAACAACAATGTACAGGAGCTGTCAGATTTGGTCGATCAACAATCCAGATCTGATCGACATATCGCAATAGACGGTAGCAGGTGGGGTTAATCGGGCACGACCATATGGAAATCGCAATAGCGATCAACGTGATTTAACAAGGATCATTGATCAAGCACGTAGATCAACAACCTAGTTTACATCGCAATATCGCATCGTTAAAACACAAGAGAAGAAAACTGGGGGCTCGAAGACCATGCGATATGCGATTGCGATATATCACATCGCAGGAATACCAAGAACTGGACCTGACGGGTTTTATGAATGCAAATATATATATTTTTAGTTTTGGTAAAAAGGGTTTTCTATGTATTTTCACATTTTCGTTAAATAAACGAAATACAAAGGAAATGAACCCGGAGCGATAAAACGGACATGAAAGGATTATACATGCAATTTTATCTTATTTAAGTTTTGTAATGAGTGGGATTTTGGGCGGGCCTCAGGTGGTAAGTGGTATTGGACGGGCTCTACTCGATCCCATCCACTGACCAACATGTGGCTTGAGAAAACCGCCTTTTTAGGTGAGTAACCTCCGTACACATAAGCCGCCTAAAATGAATATCAACCGTTGGATCAAAGATCACACAGATCAACGGTGGGCATGCGATATCGACCAAAATGTGGACCTAATAGGATTATAAGGTGGACTTAATATTATTTGAAGTCCGATAAGAGCTGTTTATGCGGTTTTTCAGCGTTTTCTGTGTATTTCTTTGTGTAAACAGAGAAATGATATTTTTGGGATTTCAACACACCGATGGTCCCTTCCGTTACAAAACAGGTGGTCACCATCCCTGAAGATGTTTAACAATGATTGTTTAATGCTCAGGAGGTATTTGAGCGGACAGAGGCCGAGAGCAAGAAATCCTGAAAGGGAAAATGAACAGATAAGTGCCGATTGGGTCAAAAGCCACTGAATGATAGAAATAGGAGTAGGTAGTGCTGAGATAGAGAGAAAACAGAGACAGAGTGCGAGAGGGAGAGTCTGCGTACTCAAAAAGACTTGGTGGATCCAAGTAAAGCCCTGTTGTTTTATTCTTGTTGTGTTGAGACACAATTTGGGCTCACATTTGTAAAAAGTCTACTCTTGAAGACATAATAGAGAGGTCACCACTGAAAGTTGGACCAGGAGATGTAGCCCAAGAGTTTTGGGTGAACTCCTTAATTATTTGTTGTGTTATGCGCACTATATCTGTTATGTTTTTCTAACTGCTTCATTGTCTATATTATTCACAATCTTTTCAATCCGTTGCACTAAGTAATATAGGAAAATCTTGTACATGAGTATGTAATACCTTAATATTAGTCTAAGATCTCATTTTCAGATCAAGTGGTATGAAAGCTTTTGTTTTTTTGGTTTTTCTAAGGTTAGACAAGCTTATGGTGGATTTGAATGCTAACTAGGTCAAAGCTCAAACTAGGAGAAGGAAAACTTGTTGAGGCTAATCCAGAGATTGGAAGAGTCTATCCTCGAAGGAGAATGGCAGAAGAAATTCCATTAGAATCAGAATCTTAGTTCATGGACAATTTTATGGCCATGCGAGCCATGGTGGAAGAGATGTATTGAGAATTTAAGAAGGGTCGAGGTGAAAGAACTTCAACACCCAAACAAGACAAAGGAGCAGAGGAACCTCTTCTATTTGCCCATCCAGAAGGCAAATGGAAAGGGGGAGAGCCTTCTCCATCATCTCCTCCACCATTACCTCCATCTAGCCCTGAAAAGAAAAAGAAGAAAACTTCTTTGATTAAATTAGATGTAAAGTTTGATTTTCCAATTTATGATGGAGAATTAAATGCAGAAGAGCTAGATAACTGGATTAGACAAATTGATGTATGTTGCAGGGTGCAGAACATTGATTCAGAAAGGAGAAAAACTCAGCTGGCTAGCCTTCACCTTGGAGGAACTGCACTACTGTGGTGGGAAGGCAAGACACAAGCTAATATGAAGAGACATGGTAAAATTCTCTCTACCTAGAATGAATTTGTTTCTGCCATTAAAAAATAGTTCTATCCTCTAGCTTATATGTAGCAAGCAATGATGAGTTGGCAAACTCTTCATCAATTAAAGGGAAAAAGTGTACAAATTTATACCTAGGAATTTAGAAAAAGAGCTTTAACTCTAGGCATATATCTAGACTCACCTGAAACTTTGTTGAAGTATGTAGGTGGTCTTCATAGCTATTTGAAGCACACCATTCTCATGTTTAATCCCACTAGCCTAGATGATGTATCAGTTCAGGCTACACATCTAGAAGGTAGAGGCAAGAATGTGAACCCAGAGATTGGGGGATCATCGAAACCCTCTGCAAGCAAGAACAAGGAAAAGAAGAAGCTGAAATGGAAGGAGAGGAAGACAAACGTTGTACAGAAAGACAAACATTCATGCACTTACTGCAAGAAGGATGGGCACGATGATGAACATTGTTGGTCTTTGCATCCGAAGCTGAAACCTAAGAAGTTTTGTGGTAAGAAGAAGAAGATTATTTCCGCTATTCAGAAAGACTTGGGGTCAGACTCAGGTGATGAAACAACAGGCACAACCACAGGTATAAAAGGTAAAAATTTTGAAGCATCTACAAGTAATTCTACACATCCTATTGATAATGAAGATAATGTGAGGAAAAGGCATGAGCTTTTTCATATCAGAGTTATTTCCAAGCACCAAAAGATTGATACTTTATTTGATAGTGGATCACAAGTAAACTTGATTTCTGAAACAATTGTAAAGAAGTTGGGCTTACTAATAACACCTCACAAGAAGCCATATCCATTAGGTTGTGTATGTGATAAAGCAAAGCTACAAGTGAATAGACAATGTAAACTTAGGTTTGCTATTGAATCAACATTTGTAGATGAGGTTGAGCTATATATAGTTCCCTTGGATTTATGTGGTATTGTTTTAGGAAGTCCTTACTTGTATGATAGAAAAGCCATATTCTATAGGGCCGAAAATAAGTATCAACTCACTAAAGATGGAATAGAATATATTGTAACAACTCATAAACTCAAAAATAACTATTCTCTCATAAACTCAGGCCATATGAAAATAATTGTAAATTCATGCAAGCAATTTTTATTAATGGTTGTAAAGGAAAAGAACCGTGATAAAACCAATGTATTTGAAGGCTGTGATGCTAAACAGAAAGCTAATTTAGTTAAAATTGTTTCAGAATGTGGTATCCTATTTCAAGAACCTAAAGGTCTACCACCGAAAAGGGAAATAGTATATGATATTCATTTGTAGCAAGATGCTCCATTACCTAACATTGGAATGTACAGGTTATCCGCTTTAGAGAATGCAGAGATCAAGAAGCAGGTACAGGTGCTGCTCGATAAAGGGTTCATAAGACCAAGCACATCACCATGTGGATCTCCAATCGTACTGGTGAGAAATAAAGATGGTTCGTGGAGGATGTGCATTGATTATAGAGCACTGAATAAAATAACGATCAAGAATCGTTATCCTCTTCCTCGCATTGATGAGCTATTAGATCATCTGAAAGAAGAAGTTTACTTTTCCAAGTTGGACTTGCATAGTGGCTATCACCAGGTCAGAGTTGTATAACAAGATGCATGGAAAACTGCTTTCAAAACAAAGCAAGGGCTATATGAATGGTTGGTTATGCCTTTTGGATTAACTAATGCTCCTACCACTTTCATGAGAGTTATGAATGATGTACTCATCCCTTTTATTGATGATTTTGTAATTGTATATTTAGATGACATTCTTGTTTTCAGTAAAACATGGGAAGAACATTTGAAGCATGTAAAGTAGACTTGAGATGTTTTGAAAAGAGAAAATATCTATGTGAAGTGATCAAAATGTGAATTTGGAAAAACATATTTAAATTATTTGGGTCATATTGTAGGGGGTTATGAATTGAAGATAGATCCCTCTAAGGTTGAAGTCATTGTGAAGTAGCCTAAGCCCAAATCTGCTATAGAAGTTAGGAGTTTCTTAGGAGCAACACAATATTGGAGGAAGTTTATTGCTAACTTTTCCTTGATTGCATATCCCTTACATGCTTTAACAGGATTGAATAAGGTGTTTCAGTGGGGAGGCAAACAGCAGAAAGCATTCAACATCTTAAAAGAAAAAAAATAGTACAACACCAGTACTAGCACTGTCAGATCTTCAACAACTATTTGAGATTGAAACAAATGCTAGTGACTATGCCATGGGAGCAATGTTGATGCAACACAGTAAACCCATATGCTACCATTCTGAGACATTTACTTCTGCAGTAGTTAATTATCCCACATATGTTAAAGAATTGTATGCATTAGTACAGAGTGTAAAAAAGTGGAAACATTACCTAATGGACAAAGAAACAATCATACATACAGATCATCAACCACTTCAATATTTGCACTCACAAACTAAATTGCAGCAATCAAGACATTATAGGTGGATGTGTTTCCTACAAAAATTTCATCCTGTCATCAGATATAAGAAAGCCATACACAATAAGGTTGCAGATATGCTATCAAGACCAATCATAAATGCATCTACTATACTTAAGCATAACTCACTAATGCATGAAAGCTACATTGAACAATATGCTCAATATGTAGATTTTAAAGATGTATATGCAACTTTAAGTCATGGAAAACAAGTAGAATAACTGGATTATTATGTTAAGGAACAACTCTTGTATCATTTGGGAAAGTTATGCATTCTAGAAACTGAAAGAGTTAACATAATCCGAGAAGCACATACGTCTCTTATATCAGGTCAATTTGGTGTAAGTAAAACAGTTGCACAGTTGCAAAGGTTCTGTTATTGGCCAAGAATGCATGAAACAATTTCTAGATATATTAAAGGGTGTAATATGTGTGCTAAAAGCAAGCCCAGTAATAGAAAACTAGGCTTATACGCCCCACTTCCAGTTCCTTCTCGTCCTTGGGAAAGTGTTTCCATGGACTTTGTTTGGGGATTGCCAAAGTCTAGAGAAGGTCATGATTATTTGTATGTTATTGTGGATAGGTTCAACAAAATGTGTATTTTGATACCTTGTAACAAGCAAGTTACAGCCGAGAAAATAGTGAAGTTGTTCTTTCAACATGTATGGGTTCATTTTGGGTTACCCACTTCTATTCGATCTGATCAAGATTCTTGATTTGTTGGGAAGTTTTGGTCAAGTCTATGGGAGTTGATGGACACCAGATTGAAGAAGATCACAACATTTCATCCACAAACAGATGGTCAAACAAAGGTGGTGGTCAACACGATAGTGATCCAGTCGCTCAGAGGTTATTGCAGCAAGCATCACAAGCTTTGGGATGAACATTTGTGTTATGTGCAACATGCTTACAACCGTGCCAAGCACTCTTCTACTCAGAGATCTCCTTTTGAGATTTGTTTTTGGTTTTCCACCAAAGTCTCCCTTGGATTTTGTCTTTAGTAAAGACATAGCAGTTGATGGAAACAATGATGTGGACAAAGCAACCAAGTGCATTGAACAGATCCAAGAAATTCACTAGGCAGTGCAGGAACAACTGGAAAGAAGCCATGCCGAGTACAAGGCAAGTCATGACAAGAATAGAATTGAGCATAACCTCCAAGTTGGTGATAAAGTCTGGCTATACATCAGTAAAGACATAATGCAGGTTGAAGGTAAGAAGCTAAAACCAATAAGGTATGGGCCTTTCAAGATACTTGAGAAAATTGGTGAAAACGATTTTCACCTTAATTGGCCAGCTTATATGCATATCTATTCAGTTGTTAATGCAGAGAACTTGATGTTGTATGAAACTTAATTGATTGAAGATCCCGAAGAGAAAAGTTAGTTTCCTTCTATTGATGATTTGTTTCCTGAATATCTCAATGAGTTGCAGGAAGACACAGTTCTGAATAGGAAGGTGAGAACTACGTGCAGAGGGGATGTTGAGTACCTAAGAATTGGACTCAGAGGTTCAAAATGAAGCAGTGCAAAATGGATAGAGATTGGATAAGTGAGGAAGTTGTATCCTCACTTGATCGATGCTTAAAAACCAAGTTTTAGTGGTCCAAAAGATTTTCAATGGGAAGGCGTGATCCAAAATGGATCCTAAAAACCTTCTAAGTCTTCAATACTTAAAAAATATTGCAAAGGATAAACCTTCAAGAATGGTGGATTACACTATCGAGCAAGAAAAATACACAGAAATATTGAAAACAGAGCATATAAGAGGCCAAAAAAACAGTGGACAGGAGCCATCGGATCTGGTCGATCAATGATCCAGATCTGATCAGCGTATCGCAATCGCTGGTAGTAGGAGGGGTTAATCGGGCTCGGCCCTATATAAATCGTGATAGCAATTAGCACGATTTAACGAGGACCATTGATCAAGTGTGCAGATCAATGACCGAGATTACATCGCAATATCGCATCGCTAAAACACAATGGAAGACTACCGGGGGCCCGAAGACCATGCGATATGCGATTGCGATATATCGCATTGCAGCGATACAAAGGACTAGACCCGACGGGTTTTATGAATGAAAATATATATATTTTGAGTTCTGGTAAAAAGGGTTTTCTATCTATTTTTGCATTTTCAATAAATAAATGAAATACAAAGGAAATGCACCCGGAGCGATAAAATGGACCCGGAAGGATTATACATGCAGTTTTATCTTACTTGAGTTCTGTAATGATTGGGATTTCGGGCGGGCCTCAGGAAGTAAGTGGTATTGGACGGGCTCCACTCGATCCCGTCCATTGGGCAACACGTGGATTGAGAAAACTGCCTTTTCGGGTGAGTAACCTTTGTACGCATAAGTCGCCTGAAATGAATATCAGTCATTGGATCAAAGATCACATAGATCAACGGTGGGCATGCGATAGTGACCCAAAGGCGGACTCGATAGGATTATAGGGTGAAATTAATTTTATTTGAAGTCTGATAAGAGGCATTTATGCGGTTTTTTAGCATTTTCTGTGTATTTGTCTGAATAGAGAAACGATATTTTTGGGATTTCAATGCACCGATGGTCCCTTCCATTACAAAACAAGTGGCCACCATCCCTGAGGATGTTTAACAATGATTGTTTAATGCTCAAAGGGGATTTGAGTAGATAGAGGTTGGGAGCCAGAGAGCTCGAAAGGGAAAACGAACAGACAAGCGTCGATTGGCTTAAAAGCCACTGAGTGACAAAAACAGGAGTAGGCAATGTTGAGACAAAGAGAAAACATAGACAAAGAGCGAGAGGGAGAGCCTGTGTACTCAAAAAGACTTGGGGGATCCAAGTAAAGCCCTGTTGTTTTATTCCTATTGTGTTGACACTCCATTTGAGCTCACATTTGTAAAAACTCTGCTCTTGAAGACATAATAGAGAGGTCACCACTGAAAGCTGGACCAGGAGACGTAACCCAAGAGTTTTGGGTGAACTCCTTGATTATTTGTTGTGTTATGCATGTATGTGTTATGTTTTCTAACTGCTGCATTTTCTATATTATTCGCAATCTTTTCAATCCATTGCACTAAGTAATATAGGCAAATCCTACGCATGAGTTTGTAATACCTTAATATTAGTCTAAGATCTCATTTTTAGATCACTATCCTCCTTGGTGATCATACCATTTCGGATTTTTCATTTGTATCTCCATCCACAAACGCACCCATTGTTGATCATTCCCAGGACACACTAGATGTTAGTCCATCATCTAACAATGGAGAGGACCAACATTATTTGAACATCCACTTGATTTTTCATCTATATTTTCCGGAAATGTAGAGGATGAACATTCTTGCTTCTCATCTACCCCTCTACGCGATTCATCAAATCATGAGGATGCTGACCAAAATCCTAAGTTTTCTGATCTTGGCTATCGTCAACACTTGTAAGCTCGAAGTGTGTCTGTCTTCATCGTTATATCTTTCATACCTGTTGGTTCGCGCAACTGCGATGTTCACAAACCATTCCTTCACCAACATGGGTTGACCAATGCACCAATGGTTGCATTGGAAGTATCACTTCACATGAGACAACCCATGCATTGCTTGCTTAGGAGTAGGAGTAGTGTTTTCTTTTGATTTGTTTGCTTGCATGCATGTTTGCCCCTTTCTTTGTGTGTTTTCTTTCTTGCTTGTTTGTTTTCTTACTTGCTTTTCATACGCATTTTCTTCTGCTTCTTTCTTTTCTTTTTTCTTTTTTTGCTTGTTTATGTCTTTAGGTTATTTTCACATGCACCGTGTGTGACTCTTGAGACAAGATGGATAAAGTACAAGAGGCTTTGTACAACTATCAGCATTTGGTTATCTGTTTTTTTTTTCTCTCTTATGTAAGAACTTGTTGTCTTCAGTCCATGATACATCAATGGAAAATACGTACTGTTCGAAGTGAACCTTGGTGAAAACACAAATATTGCATGCTAACTAGTATCACCTACTCTAGTTGGTTGTTTTTGGGTTAATCCTTATCAACTTAGTCAACTAGAGTAAGGTGAGGGAGAAAACCTTAACAAGAATGTCAGAGGTATATATAAACTATTTCTCTGAAGGAACAACCTCTTCTACTCTCAATAAGTCAATATCCCTCTTCTACCTCTGAAATGAATAAGTGCTATGCAAAGTTATGAAAAGGAAAAATGAAAAAATGAAAAAGTGAAAACTTTCAAAAAAAATGAAAAATGAATAAGGCAAAATAAGAGAAAGGCTTCCTATGTAGAGATGTGATGCAAGTAACTCCGTCAGGGTATTGACCAGACTCACTAATAGTGGAGCGATGCTTGTGTTCCTGCGGGACTCCACCGAGGTAATGTCCAGGCCTGCTAGCAGTGGAGCAACACCATAAATGAAACTAAAACTCTGTCGACTATACTGCTTGTGCACCAATATACCCCTCATCCCCCAATTGAAACAACTGTGTTGGCTTGGATTGGAATGTGTGTCGACCAACGAAGGGCTTGGCAGATGCTACATATTACAATCCAGCAAGTGTGGAAACCAAGATGACCAGAGAACCAAACAATACTTTCGAAGGTTTTAGACTTGCTTTTCACGAACAAGGTCCATTCAGACAGCTAGAGTTCTACCAGTGTGTTTCCAAGTGTTGTAGCGGCTACAACCACCCTCCAAAATTTTTCCTTAGCTTCGTTTTGGAGCCTTCCTAATGACCATCCTCAACATCATGTCTTGCACTGTCAAGAATATCAAATTCAACTATTTCATAGAGTCTTGTCGGCCTATGCATGCAAGTTTGTTCCACCCCCTTCATAGGTTGATTTCCAGATTTAGTGTCAGTTGCTGGTTGAGAAGATCCCTCGGGGAATTGCGGAATTCTACAGGGGAATCGTCCTTCCCTCCAGAAATTTTGCAAACCCATCTGGACACCGAGATGGGCTCTACAATTGTTTAATTCTTACTTACAGTCTTCCTCTAAAAAGTTGCACAATTCATCCCAGGACAACTGCTCAGCCTAGAAATTGCGTAATTCTAGGAAGCAATCACCTACTGCTCCTAGAAATTGCATAATCCCTCTGGGACAACCAACCCAGTAGCTAGAAGAAATTGCACAAATCTAGCCAGGTAACCTGTTGGGCTTAGAAATTGCATAATGCAGTCATATAGGCTTCCTTGAGAAAATTGTGCAGTCTAACCCACGACAGCGGCTCAGCCCAAAAATTGTGTAATCCTTGGAGACAGTCACCTATTCCTCCCATAAATCACGCAATCCTTCTAGGAAAACCATCTCTACTCAGCCTAGACACTACGCAAATTTCCATCCTAGGCTCGCAGACTGATGCATGTGCTTTCAGGTTGACTAGTTCCCTTCGGGACTGAGCAAAACTGATATGCATGCATGGAATAATTTTCCCAAGGCAACCTGAAAAGGTGTTGAACTGGTAAATTCCCTCTGCGGACAGAGGCGATCCCACTAGCCCAACATGGGTCTAGCAACAATCACACCACGCTACACGCAGGTTCTTAATTGCATAAATCAGAGATCGATTAAGAGGATCTACCTGGAATCCAATGCTAGTAGTTGTAGAAGAAACGCCGCTCCCATCCCTTAGCTTTGGCTGGTCACAATCCTTACGCTCCACGTAAACGGACACCTGCACAAGCAAAGAATGATACAAACACAAGCGTAAAATCCAGTATATGCAATTATATATCGGTCAGAAAAGACATAACTTAAATACCATTGAAAGACACATGAGTGGAACCATAATGATAGTCGTTCATTAATCAGTAAAAACAGAGAAAGATTACAACCAAAGGGTTCTGACGTTGAACCTCCTCTGACTGGGAAAGCAGCTAAATACGCCTTGCAAAGTGACCTCTTCCCTCTCAATATTTTGGCAGCATAAACCCTCTATAATTCTCAATTCTCACTATCAATCTAGCATAAACTTGGCACCCACAATAGCTCTAGCAAAACTAGTTGGTTTAATGCAGGGTGACAGTCATTTATAGATGGAGGAGGAGGAAGCATGCATTGTATCCGGACACCTACTGAAGATTTAGCATTGTCCCAAAATAGCCACTGAACTTGGTTGTCATGGATAAAAAGATGACACTCGACCACTTCCATGAGATTTTTCCCCAGAGAACTGCATGAACAAAGAA
>APFE031276142.1:8040-49630 GCA_000404065.3 Pinus taeda | reverse complement strand
CGGGAAGATTGACTGCCATACGTAAAGTCCTCGGTAATTTCTCTTTAATTTACCACCGAGGTGTATATTGCAGTTTTGTGATTGGTTTGGTAATCCCTCTGCCTAGATTTCCAGAGTAGTCACTTTCGTTCCTTTTCGACTCCTTAAAAGAAAAGGTCTATCTGAGCACTTGTCACTTTAGGCTCATTAAAAATCAAAGGTGACTAGAGTCACCTTTAGCTTTTTCTTGACTCCTAAAAGTTGAAAAAGAAAGTTGTGTCAAAGCATCATAAAATTTATTTAATTCGAAATAACATCACTATTCCCTCATTGATCTTAGGTTGAGATAATGGAGTCCACCAATCAAGGATTTCCCCTTGGGGGAAATCTTAGTCCTTTCTCCTCTTGGGGAGATATTGGTGCTCCTTATATGGCTACATTGTCCCTTCCAAGACTCACAATTGGCCTGCTAGTTTGGCTATTCTCGACCTCTGTCATTCAAAATACTGTAATTCCTTAACAATCAAATCAACAACTAGATGATACTAGAGTTGCTCCCCCATCTTCTACTTCATTTGTTTCTCCCTCTCCTTCTTCCTCTTTGCTTGGTGAAACTAGTGATACTAAATGCCAAGTAGCTGAGTAGAAGAAGAAAGGGAAGGAGAAGAAGAAGAAGAAGCCAGCCATGCAAGGGGGCAACCATGCATCGTCCAACAAAAATCCACACACTGCAACTTCCAAACCCAAATCTCCATGCATCATTTGGAAAGGAAACCACTATCATCAAGATTTTTCTTGCATCCTGCAGATCTTGAGAGACTGGTCTCCCTGCTTGCACAATCTGGTGTCTTCAACCTCTGTCAATCATGTTAAGAGTACACCATCAATTAGTGAAAATGAAGTCAATGGACAAAAAGGAAAATCTAGATTTCCTTGTAGGTTATGTGAAGGCGATCATGCCCTTCACCGTTCTCCTTTTCTAGACGAAGCTAAAAGAGTCTTGGATAACCATCCTGCTTCACTGTGGTAACTTCCGCCTAGATATAAGAAAATCTTGCCAAGTCCATCGCTAGTTGAAAATTTGACTGACATGCCTCTGTTTTTGGTCGAAGCATCTATCATTGAAGATAAACCCTCTGAGTCCAAAACAGACCAAAGTCAACAGGTCGAGACAACAATTGATTCAGTCTTGTCTTCAGAAGGCCCACCTTCAGATGATACAGTCTCCAAAGAGAATGAGAATGACACCATTCAAATTATTTTTGTTAAAAAAGAGTCTGATGAACATGGGGGAATCTACTCGTTCCTTTACCACAGGAGGGAAGTTCCCCATTTCAAGAGATTCATCCGGCCATTTATTCGGTCCCTCCTCCAAGCAATCTAGTCACTCCCTTTGATTGGAATCTACTAGCGGGACCCTACCTTCCATCTAAAGTACCATTCTGAATCATAGTACAAGCTTACAGAATGATCATGGCTGGCACTATCATAGATGAAGGGGCTTCCGTGAGTATCCTTTCCTCAACTGCTTCGAAAGCGCTTGGTTCGCCATCGCTTCTGCCTGATATTCGAAATTTGTTAGGCTTAAATAAAGGAACCAGTCGATCGTTAGGGATCCTTCCAAATTTTCCTATAACTTTGAGAAGGAAAACTGTTCATTTGAACGTGATGGTAGTCCAAGGGCCACTAGATTACAATCTAATCCTTGGGCATGACTACATTTACAGCATGGGAGCTCTTGTTTCCTCACTCTTTTAAGTGATGTGTTTCCCGTATGAAGGCAGAATGGTACAGCGTGTTGACCAGCTTTCATTCCCCAGTTCAAACACAACTACTAGTCAAACACCATCCCTAAATATCTCATCAACCTCCAGTTCATCCACCTAATGATTGCAAGTGATTCAGTGAATGTGACGAAACCCAAGGGGCATGCACCTTGGTGTACTTCGGCAGGTGAACCCAGATGAAAAGATAGATTTCCTCGTAGGATATATGACCAGTCTAACACACATGTCCGTTTAGGATAATGGATTAGTCTGGAACAGGATCTCCTCATTGTAGATTATATGATTGGTCTGAAACACCATTTTTGTATAGGATATGGGATCAATCTGAAACATGATCTCCTAAAAGGTTATGTGAATGGTCCAAAACACCATTTCCTTGTAGGTTATGTGATTGGAAATGTTGACCCACACCATTCACCTTTATCTATTTTGATGGACAAAGCCAAGGAAGTGTTTTGTCTGCTCCACAGATGAAACAATCCTTCTTAAATGCAAGGCCTTCCATATGGTAACCTGGAAACTCTACTTTTATTTATACCTTGGGGCATGCAAGCCTTTTTTACGCAAGTGAAAAGTGACCAGTGTAACTCTAACCTCATAGTATTTTACTAACTTCAACTACTTAGGTTAGGTGATTGATCTGATCCACCATTCACCTTTGTCGGTAGCCCAGCAAAGTAAAGGAAATGTTTTCTCTAAACTATCATACCTAACTTCAATAGTTCATTAACTCTTAGCTCTGTAGTTGGTCATTTCTAGCCTGCATACAAAAGGCGCTGAGCAAAGTTTTGCATGGGGCAAGCTCCTTAAAAAATGAACCTACTAATAAGAGACATCCTTAAAGATGACTGGAATGAGTAACGTTTCTGCAAAGTTCAAGGTCGTCAAAAAATAAACCTAGCAACGAGCAATGTTTCTGCAAAGTTCAAGCTCATTAAAAAATAAACCTACATTTCGATAAATAACCTTTGTGATCGCATTGCTATTAGCCTTTTGAGCCTTGGTCGTGTTATTACCATCACCTCCACTCTTTTAGCCGATCATACGCCTCCACTTGATTATTTACCCTTTTGAGGAACAACTGCAATGAGTGATTCTACTAGCCACCCTCATTATGCTGCCATGTTTGAGAAGTTCCAAACTTACCTGGAACTAGTTGCTACCCGGATACATCACTCGTTCCTCAAAAATAAGTCTCTTTTAAGCTCTTTTTAGACTCGTAAAATATGAAAAGAATGTTGAGCTACTGGCCTTTCCAGCTCATTAAAGTAAAGGATCCCTCCTCTATATTTTAATCTTTTTGGACTTGAGGGATCATTACATAAAAATATTGAGCGGTTGTCTTGTTCGGCTCACCAAAACTATCGAAAAGTCATCCCTTTCGTATTATTTTATACTTTTTCAGACTTAAGGGATTATACCACGAAAAAGGACTACTGGAGTTTCCTTTCCGTCTCTTTTCAGACTCTCTAAATATGAAAAGGATCGAGTTGTCTTTGTTGTTAAACTCATTAAAACAATAGCGACAAACTTGTCCATTCGGGCAAGAGTGAGTTTCACTGTCACTAGGCTCTTTAAAACATAGCGACAAGTTCGAGCAAATTATAGAACAAGCATATGTTATCCTCCTCAAGCTTGACAAAAATAAAGAGATACTGGTCAGCAATGACTGGGGAAAAGGGGAAGAAAACTTGAAGAACTTCATTGGTAGTAGGTTGCTCTTGAACATGACACTTTCACTCCATCACCATGATTGAGTCGGGTTGGGTTATTTCGTTCACCATCACCATTGGTCCTCCATACCATCCATGGGGTTAATGCTACCAATCCATTTCAGTGTCGCCGATATGTTCAAGAGAAGTCACTCAGAGAATTCACCAACGCAGCTAACGCCTCATCCACTGCAATACCATCATTCTCCATTTTTCATGACCGTCATTCCTGAACCTTGTATCATCAGAACGTTTTCACCTCCACAAAATCATTTGCTTTGTTTCGTGTCGTAGATGTGGTCATTAAGGCCCTCCTGCGACGGGTAACTTCTTGTCGACATCAGCTCATTATCCAAGAAGTTGACTTAGGAACAACCCTTTCAGTACTTTGAAGCTTGCATGCCTCAATGGCAAGTTTCTCACTTTTGGTGACACGTTTACATCAATGGCCTTTGACCGAGAGATTTTATGTAGTGCTCGACACCAAGTCCCTTTTCACACCACGTGAATTGTACTGTAGTACCTTGAGGGTCCTTGTCATTATTGGTGATTCCTCTCGCACCTGTTAACAGCTTACATCATTCGCTGGTACTCAGGCGATGTCTTTCCATGTTTGACTCCAGAACATTTTTCACATGGATCAACTTGTACTCCGAGTGAAGATTGAACGAGTTTTGAAGACCTCGGATCTAGTTTCATCCATTCGGGGTACAATATATTCAGGAATATAAAGACATCAAGTGTACATCATTGTCGAACAGATGATCATCCAAATCAAAGGATGATGTGTCCATATCATGAGTCTGTCACACAGACAGTTGTATGTCCTATGTACATGAAAATGAATTTATAAAGCTGAGCATGGGAATGCCCGCCTCAGCTAGATCATGAAAAAATGTTGTCAAAATAATGTATTGTATTGTATCTTATTGCAGGTCGCCTCCCAGCTCGGAAAAACTTCAGATCCTCACAGTAAAGCATTTCACCTGACATCAGAAAGATTAACGACCTCTTGCTTTAGGGGGCAACTATTATAGACATTTTTGGGCACTTTAACCCCAATCATAAATGTCCACAAACTTAGGGCTCCTAAGTCCCTAAAAGTGTTGCTTCACTTCCTAAAGGAACAAGGTCAGGTGATTACATCATCTTCCAGAAGTTGTCCACTGAAAACTACTCATAAGTGGTCAAAACTGGACCATACTAAAAGCTCAATGTAGAGGGTGTGATGCATATCACCTTCCCAGTGTACAAGGTGCGATGCATACTAAATTGCTCCTCTATAGGGTGCGATGGTTGGGAATGGACAAATGGCAGGGACAAAAATGCGAGGTGGAAGATCATGGAATCTTCTAGAAGCTTCCCCTCTGACACTTGCCTCTCTATTTTCGACCAGGGATGAGTAAGAGATCTTCATTCTCCAAGTGGAAGCAGGAACTATCAGAGAGAAGACACTAATCAAGATCCCAAAAGATGACTCACCTCTCTTAATCATCTATATATGGATCCCTCATCACAGAGATCCAGAGGCTGGAATTTTGCAACTTATAGAAAAGTGTTGTTGGTATTCTGGTGTACATTCATAGCGTTGGGTGATTTTGCTTTGCTTGAGGTGAAGAAGGGCTTCTTAGCTGGAGGATGATGCTGGGTCAGAGCTGCTCATGGTTGTAATCCTCTTGCTACTTTTTATCTGAATAAAGCTATTCTTGTTTTCTTCCATATTCTTGTGTACTTGTTTATATATGCATTTATATGGTTAACACACATCTGATCCTGTGTTATTTATGAATATAGATCTTTGTTTCTTCGATAGTAGTATGTTGCTACGATTCCACAGGTTCTTTTTGAAGCTGGGCAGACGAGGAAGAAGCGATGAAGCTCTATCAAGAAGGAGAGGAAATCAAGCACAATACTCAGGTTGGTCTTCTTGGTTCTCCTCTTGTCTATTTTCATAAAAGAACACAATAGTAGACTTTACATGTTTGTTTCTAAGATATCCACCCATCTTAGTGGGAATAGTAGTATCCGAGTGGACATTATTCCCGGGAATAGGCGGGGAGAGAGAAAAACCGCTTACATTACAGGCTAATGTTCGAGCAACTCAGCCATATGATATAAGCGAAGACCGTAGGATCTGGGGGCTCGAAATCAAATGGTAGAGGTTCAACTCGATAAATGGCCAAACCCGAGTGAAAAATAAGCTATGGCGCATAAATATTTGAAGTCCAATTTGATCGATGAGTCGATAGATGGATCCATTTTACAAGCATCTAGGAAATAACGGAAAAGACAACCATTCAAGAAGAACTAACACTCAGTTCACAAGGAGACAGGTGGCCACCTCTTTCTGAAGCGTTACGTAGCAACGATGATGCAGGGTAGAGGAGTCCCAATGAGCAGAGGCAAGCGATTAATAGAGCTAGGAAGACAAAGAAAATACTTAAAGAAATGAACTGGCTTTAAAGCCACGAGCTGACATAGACGAGACAGAGAGATAGTGAGGCAGAGAAGCAGTGAAGAAGCTGAAGGTCGAGAGACACTGAAAGAGAGGCAAACTTGCAAAGGATAGAGAAGTTGAGCTAACCATCAGAGTAAGGGCAGCATTGAGCAGAGAGAGACCAATTGAGGTCGAAATTCAATACGGGGAGTGTGGGAACTCTAGGGACTTGGGAATTCCAAGTGCCATCCTACTGATCATCCTCTGTCAAGTGAGACTCAGATTGAGCTCCTTCTTGTAAGACTCTACTTTAAAAACATAATAAAAAGGCCACCATTGAAAGTTGGACCAGGAGACATAGCCCAGGAGTATTGGGTGAACTCCTTATTAAATTTTGTTATGTTTCTATTTTTCTTACTGTGATCTCTTACTGTTTTAAGTGTCTATTTATTTTCCAATATTATCGATCCATTGCCTAAGATAACATAGACACACACACACCAGCACATGAGTTTTTAATACCTTCATTAATTTCCTGAGGTCACCTGGGGGTGATTTCAAATCACTTGATCATGGAAATACGAAGAGGAAAGTATAATAAGATTTTGTGAGAGAAATTGTGTGACCCTATGGAGAGTCAAGTGTGATGCATGAAGGTTCCAACACATGAAGAGAAAAAGAAATGCACCCCTTGCAAGCTTGTAATAGTACGCTATTTGAAAGGAACACATAAGCGAAATGACATCACAAGATAAAATGCAAAATAGTCCACAAGTTAAAGTGATGAGTTGATCCAACAACACAAATTCAATAGGACTCATACAAATACAAAAAAAATATTCATAATCATATATGTAGTTTAAATAACATATATTACCAGTGCAACACGAATATTCCTACTATATTAAAAAAATATGCATGAAATCATGTTGGCTGTAATTTTATTATTACAAGTGAAATTTCCATCCATACATACACCATTGACAAACACTAGGCCCAGTAGTAAAACATTACTGTTAAGAAAACTTTCTCCTAAAAAGAAGTATACTCGCTCTACACTTTAGACAAGCTAAGGATCTTAATAATACTCCCAATCTCTTTATAAGCCTAAGCCTAGCCAAAAGCTTGGCTCCCAAAAGGTTGTTACATGAGTTATGGGTTTCTATTTATAACAAGAGGGGGTGACTCTTTAACTCCCCTTTCTGACGTTTGGAATACCTTCATGACTCCAACTTATTCAAAAAATGACATATTACATTACATGGTGACTCTTAATATTCCATTATTGACACTTGGAATATCACATACAACATAATTACAAATAATATTACATTTTCCACATGTATGCATATAATATAAAATACGGTAGATACATCCTAACAAGACACATCACTATGCTTCTGGACTTTGTGGGAATTCCAGGTCAACAAACTCCACTTGTTGCTTCTCAGTCACATATTGATGCCAAGCTTGGTACTATGTGATGGTGTCCCTAAACTTCTTAACAATCTCTCTTTGACAGTGAACTTTGGCCTCCATGGCATCTAGATATACTATCTTGGAACTTGTATCCAACTCATTTTGAGGCATGAGCAACATTGTCTTGAACTTGACATGACCACTGATGTACTTATGCATGTTGTGTGCATTCAACTCCAAGTCTTCCCTAGTCGCTTCTTGTCTTAGCTGCTCCAAGTACTCATACATCTCCTTCTAGAATTGGTTCTTGGGTTTAGCATTGGTGAGGGAACAGATTGATGGGATATGTTGTTTCCTCACCAAGACATCTAAACTATTGTACAACCGCACATATGAGGCCTCTGTGTTGCTAATGAATGAGGCAAGTTGTTCATTTTTGTGAATCAATATTTGAATCTTCGCTTTCTCTAGCTCTACCTATCGGTTCGTCCTCTTCAGTAAGTCAAGTGGGGCCAATTTGTACTATATTTTCCACTCTTGTACATGGCTGATGGAAGCATGTATCTTGAGAGTTTGAACAAACTATTTTCTTCGCTATTGTAGGGCATGCAAATGGAGAATTCCTTTATGAATAGTTACAAATATGGCATAGAGCTTCTGCGTGGTTTCTCCAAGTGTCGATACTTCAACAAGTATCAATGTCCTCATCTCCCCTAATTGTTTCTTGGAGTTGTTATACATATTGCCTGAAATCCTACAATATCTTTTCCAATTTCTCATCCTTGGTCGTTAGATACTAAACATTTGATGTTTTTACTCCTACATATGCCAAGCTAGCTTTGACAATGGTAGTTGCACACTTCTTGGTGTCCGACACTATCATTTGTTATTTGATGAATGCAAATGCTGCGTGATCATCTGGAAAGTGCTTCCTCCATGCTTGAACAATCTTCTTCTAGAGCTCATCAAATGATAGATTATACACATCCATGGCGATATTGTCATCTAGGAGAACAATGTCTCCCTGGTCGCTCTGGGCTGGTTCTTATACTGGAAGTGGTGGAGATTAAAGGATGACCTATGGTGATCTCAACATCAGGTCAACATCTTCATTATGTGGCTCCTGTTCCAACTTCATGTCTGTCACTCTGATCAATTTCTCAATCTACTAAGCAAGCTCTTGATCATGCATGTGTTCACCCTTGTCCTCACGTCCTGGTTGTTTTGTCCCTTCAACCCCTATCGACATTTTTTCCTTGATCATTGCACCTTTCCATTTTTCTTCCTCTTACTTCTTATTCTATTTTCATTCTTTCCTCCTCAACTCTTGTTATTCCTTTAGCTTCTTCTTGATCTCCTACATCTTTAGTTTTGCTTCATGTAACCTATGATTTTCTCTCTTTATCTACTTGACTCTCTTCATTCATTGCTCCCTCTTTGCCTTAATTACCAAATTTGTGTTTGTGATAATAGGATTTTCCATAGCTTTTCCTCTTTAATCTTCATTCGGATCATTATAAATCTTCCTCTTTCCCTTGTCTTGCACTAGATTTCTACCATCTACCACTATTATTCTTGCTTGTAGAGTGGTTGTTATATTTAGAGGAGCCTTTGAATTCCTTGATATACTGACTGATCATTGAGTATGGAGGGATTATAGAAATACCTCTAAGGATCCTCCTCCTACTAATGAAATTCCCCATTGATCCACGATAAGAAAAATATCGTAAAATAGTCCTTGTAAATATTGTGGGGATCATAAGTATTAAATTCCTTGGTGGTGAACTAAAATCTCACCATGTCCTCAGCCTCGACATCTGAATGTTTCAAGCTCTTAATCTTGTATAATTTGATGCACAAAGGAAGAGTGGGTCATGGTAGTTTATTCTTCCTATGTAGTCCTATTGACAAACTTGTAGTGAGGTGTGTTAGAAAATTATATATTACGGAGCAATGGAACACATAAAATATTGCAAAAATATAAACACGGAAAACGCATAAAACAAGAGAGAAGCAGATATACGTGGTTCACCCAGTTTGGGCTACGTCCACCCCGAACATCCAGTCCTTCCTTTCTATTATCCAGCAAAATGAAGAGACACAATCTACAACAAATCCGTTGTAATATCCTTCGTTTTCTCTCACAGTCTCACCTCTCTATTTCTCGGTCACATAATACACATTTATTACACAACCTCAAATACAACGCCCTCATACAAAGAGAGGGGTTGCCTTCTAGGGCAAAAAACCCTAAACTAAACATAAATTCTACTGTCAGATCATTTGCCTAATGAACGACCCAAATTGACTAGAAATTACTATACTTTTACAAGGCAATTTTACATCTGTTTTTAGCTTCAGGGGCACAACCGCCCCCCTCTAGACCCCCCTCTAGTGAATATTTTACGGGCGACATTGCCGCCCCCATTTAGAACTGGGGTCCAATGTAGCGATACCTTTGAATATAGAAGATAATCAGGCTCCACACCCAACAAGGTGGTATGATACTTCTTGCATGATCAATTTTCTTAACCTTAGCCACATGGGACTTCAATTTTTGAGCCAATAGATTCGACCAATTGAATAGCCTTCCATCACTTGCCAACTGGTCCAGTAAGACTTCCCACCCTTCAGCAAAGGTTTTTGTGCTCTCTCAACCATATATTCTACAAGCGAAGATGATCAAGACTAATAAGCTTTCCTTAGGGACTTTGTCTTATAAAAATGCATCAATGTCTGTCGAACATTTGGAGCCTCTTTCACCTAGTGGTTGACAATGTTTTTTTATTCACATAGCTAATTGTGGCATAAAAGAGTGAGTCCATGTGCTTCACTAATTTGGGAAAGTGATACATCTGTTGAAAGTCTTTTTCCCTGAAGCTGGAAAGCCTCATCCGGTTAGTAGGTGCTCAATGTCATAGTTTGTTCATTTGTATGTGAGACAATCCAAATGATGATGCTTGCACATGAGAAGTTGAGGTACTGTTGAACTGGTAAATCCCCTCTGCGGACAAAGGCGATCCCACCAGCCCAACACGGGTGTAGCAACAATCACACAACGCTACAAGCAGGTTCCTAATTGCATAAATCAGAGATCGATCATGATGATCTACCTGGAATCCAACACTAGTTGTTGTAGAAGAAACGCCGCTCCCGTTCCTTTGCTTTGGCTGGTCACAATCCCCACGCTCCTCGTGAATGGACACCTGCACACGCAAAGAACGATACAAATACAAGCATAAAATCCAGCATATGCAATTATATATCGGTCAGAAAAGATATAACTCAAATACCATTAAAAGACACATGAGTGGAACCATAATGATAGTCATCTATTAATCAGTAAAAACAGAGAAAAATTACAACCAAAGGTTCTGACGTTGAACCTCCTCTGACTGGGCCAGCAGCTAAATACGCCTTGCAAAGTGACCTCTTCTCTCTCAATATTTTGGCAGCATAACCCCTCTATACTTCTCAATTCTCACTATCACTCCAACATTATCTCAGTACTCACAATAGTTCTAAAAAAACTAGTTGGTTTAATGCAGGGGGACAGTCATTTATAGATAGAGGAGGTAGGAGTATGCATTGTATCAGGACACCTACTGAAGATTTATCATTATCCCAGAATAGCCAATGAACTTGGTTGTCATGGATAAAAAGATGACACTCGACCACTTCCATGAGATTTTTCCCTCAGAGAACTCCATGAACAAAGAGGAAAAAACATATGAGTGTGCGCTGGCTAAAAATCATAACCAAATTTAGGTGGCGCAGGCTTTGCTCTATGACAGAGCGTCCATGGACGCGCCCTCTTTTGAGGAACTGAGTCATTGGCGCGGGTAAGACACTGTGGACCCGTGCTAATGGAAAAAGGGCACCTTTTAGGGCTAATCTGCAAAAGGTGTCTTCAGGGAATTTGAAGTTCATACTCAGGAGAATCCAATGGAGGTGTTTTTAAGTTGTGTCACTGGTCTCAGGTCCATAAATGTGTCCTCCAATGTGCGAAAGCAAGGGTAACAGGGACGGTGACCAACGGTGACAAATTACTGCGTAACAGATGCCCCCTAAAGCATGAAGCCCGAGAGAGAGAGAGGGGTGACGTGCTTTACAAGAACATATATAGCTGCCGCCACTTTTCTGCATGGAGAGATACAGTATGATAGTTCAAATGCATGATGTATGTGGCATGGTCGCGGCCATCCATAAAGAGTACATGATGATAAAGATCCATAGTATGGACGCAGCCATCTGGTTAGGATCAATGAATAGACTCAGGTATGGTCGCAACCATCTAGTGAAAGAGTCATGTATCAAAATCACGCCTGGATTACAACAGACACAATCCAGGGTCTTGCGCTCGACCTTGACCCGAACATAAGTACAAGTTCAAGCATGTGAAAATGTGCGCTGAAGTCGAACATGCATGAACATCGTCTGATTACCAGCCAATGATGAAAGCTGTTAACAGACGCGACAGGTACCACCAATAATGACAATGGCCCTCAAGGTACTATAGATACAATCTACGTCGTGTGAATGAATGAGCCGATGTCGAGCACCCGTAGAGTTATCCGATCGGAGGCCAATGATGAAAACCTCGAGTCGAATACGAAGAACCTACCATTGAGGCATGCAGGCTCCAAGGTACCAGAAGGGAGTCTCTAGGTCACTTTCCTGGATAATGAGCTGAAGTCGACAGGAAGCGATCTTCGTCGAATGTGGGCCATATTCACACATCATCGACACGAGACGGGAAGAGACAATGTTGTGAATTGAAGATTTATGAACTATCAGACAAAGGTGGTTTCTTTCAAAGGTCAACTTCTCTTGAACATATCGGCGGCACGACAGTGGAATTGGCAGTATTTGACGTCAATGGATCAAAGGTCATGATGACGAGGCAATGAGTAGATGAGAGGTCAAATAGGATTACCCAAACCCACGGAGGCAAGTGAAAAAAACAAGATGAGATATCCCCACCCTGACACGAAAGTAGAGAAGTGCCATGTTCAAGAGTGACATACTGCCGACACGACGATAATTACGGTTCCAAAATTTTCTTTTTCCCCCGCCATTTCTGGTGAGTACCCCAATTATTTTTAACAAGCTTGATGGGGATATCATATGCTTGTGGTATAAGTCCTACCTTCGGTCGAATCCAACCTAGTAAAATTTTAATGAGCCCTAGGGAGGAGAAGCTCAAGTCTCGTCATAATAACGAGTCCAATATCGTCAGAGTTTAACGAGTCTGACACAGGTAAAACTCGGAGTCTTTTTCATATTTAGAGAGTTTGAAAAAGACACGGAAAAGAAAACTCCAGAGGTCCTTTTTCGTAAAGTTGTGTCTCTCGGGCCCGAAAAAGTGTAAAATGATGTCCGAAAGAACTGCCCGATCATTACGACCGAGGAGTACTTTTCATGAATAGTGATTTCGACCTGAAAAAGTAGAAAAGGGATCAAAATCACGTCGTTTCGTAACCATTAACGAGTTTGAAACAACAAAAACCCAGTAATATTTTTATATTTTAACGGTCGATAAAAGAACTTAAAACGACCGCCCCTTAGTAATCGTTTAACGAGCCAAGAGGGATAACTCGGTGATCTTTTCCTCTTTAAAAGGTCAGGAAAAGAGCTGAAAGCAGACCATAAATAACATTTTCTCATGTTTTACCGAGCTTGAAAAAGTTAAAAAGAAGCTCGTTCGAACTGCACCAGACCCTGTCATCATAAAAAACAACGTAAAACCCATTTCAACATGAAAATATCCTAAAAATACTCAAAAATATCACTTCTAATGTATTTTTAGGTCAAAATAGTGTCATAAATAGTAAAAAAGTAAAAAATAAAGTCAATTTTCACTTTTTACCTTATGAGTTCACTGTTGGAGGATTTTTAGTGCAAAATTCACCTGCTGATTGTGATCGATCCAGGAGACCATTCGAGCCGTCATCTGCAACAGGTAAGAGGCCTCATCCCAAGCTTTATTTTCATTCCATTTTTTCAAGTTTTTATCCATATTTCAGCTCCCTGCAAAGGGATTTGCAAATTTTTAGGGCCGCACCATTGGCGCGGGTTTCCGGCACGAGACCGCGCCAATGGCGAAATTTTTCCATAGAGGTCGCGCCATTAACGCGACTGTTTTAGAAACAGTCGCTCCAATGGCGCGATCTCATTTTTTACCAAATTGGACCATTAGATTTGCAAAATTCTTTCAATTTATGCTTCAATAATTATCTAACAATTGAAATTTGTCCTTTGGTTGCAGGATTTCGCTAAAAATGGTGCTAGAATGGAAAGAACGAGAGCACAATGAAGTTGATGCCCTGGCTTTGGCGGATGATGACTGCATGAATGCATTAAGAGACTGCGGACTAAAAAAATTCTTCCATACTTCATACCTACGCACACAACCTGAGCTACTAAGCTTCATAGTAGATGCTTGGGATGTAGAGGATCAGGTGTTTCGCCTGAAGGATCAGACATTGGAGCTGGATGTTTCCGATGTCTATTTTATCACTAGGTTATCACGGCGAGGTGCACGTCCTATTCTGACAGGCAGTCAACCTTCTGGGGAGAAGATCGAGGAGGTGAAGGCAAGAGTGTGTCCTGATGCACGATTTGGTGTAAATAGCAGGAAGCTAGATATCAACACGGTGCCCAGCTTGGTTCTACGAGTCATTTTGTTTACCATTACCCAGGCAGCAGGGATACAGGCACTGCATGAGGCCAACAAAAATCATTTGCTGCTGGCCACCGAGTGTCTCCATCCGACAGTGTTTGATTGGGCCTCAGTGGTGACGACCAACATTAAACGATAGCTTACCAAGTGTAACCGAGATGGAAACAAACAGTTTGGGCATGGGTCGATCATTGTGACCTTCTTCCTAGAGCGGCTGCCAATTAGAGCGGCTGCCAATTTTCCGGGTACCTGGAGGGATAGTAGCAGATCTAGTGCTGAGGGAACCGAGATTGCATCAATGGGCAGAACTTATGCCCAGAGGAGGAGGGGGCCAACAGATGTCCTGGAAGCCCAAGTTCTTTACCTGGCTCCGACACCAGATGATAGTAATTGAGGACTGGCCCTATGCGGGCACGGATTTCACCAGAGATCCCGATCTCCCTCTACCTGACGGAGAGGATTGCGATGAGGAGCTGGGTAAGAAATCTTTGCTTTTTAATGTTTTAATGTATTTAATTTTTTTTTGTTAATACATGCCTTATTTCTTACAGCGTCCATATATGTATACAGATGTTGGCATAGAGCGACCAGCTGACTTGCCCCACAATGTGCGCAGAGCACAACCCGCAGTAGATCCTCAGATAGAGGGTGAGGATGATCTCGTGCAGAACCTCGAGGCACTCACTCGAGGTATTCTAGACTACGGCAGATTGGCGGATGTACCTAGAGATTATCAGAGGCACACGGTGGGAGTGTCTACTCGTGTCCATCGTCTATTGAGACGTTTGGTACGAGCGGTGACATGCTATCACGAGCATAACCGTGCTTAGATGCCTAGGTTTCATTTTTGCATATTTTTTGAGGAGTACACTGTCAGCGGCTGTCTTTGGACATGTATTATTTTTTGTAACACGCGGGGTGCGAACATTTTGACTCACATGTATATATATACATATGATTTGTTATCATGTTTTTTATGTGCTTATGTTGATTCCTATATGGATCTTTTCATCATGTGATTATGCGTTTTATATGCTATGCGACTGTTCGACACACATGTAATCTAATGTATCTACTGCATAACAAACGACCCATTGGAATGTATCCACACACACGTATATATTTTATTTTTACAAAAGCTTAAAAAACACACATGAGAATCACGTATGCAAACTATGCTTTGTGGGAAATTTTATTTTTATACAAGCTTAAAAACACATGGTACATATGCAAACTATGCTTGATGGGAAATGAAATGGGCATGCCCCCCAGCGAAATGACGCAATCCAAGGTACATGCCCCCCAAGCTTGAGTCCATTGAAAATGTGTTGAAGCTTGACAAAATGGTCTCACGTTTCATTGTTTTAACGAGGTTGACATAATGGTTATGAACTATCCTCGGAGATAAGTCGTTTCATTATTTTAACGAGGTTGAGACATGAGAAAAACTATCCTCGGGACTCCTTGTTTCATTTTTTAGGGAGATTGATAGAGGGAAATAAACTATGCTCCGCCCGATCTTCATCAGAATGAACAAGAAGTCGGGGCTTCCAAGAGTGGCGCTCCCGATGGGAGGTCAATATCTTGGAAGTCGGGACCCAATGCCCCCAGAACACTGTGCATGATGGCGGCATTGCTGGATATAGGCATGGGAGAGGTAGCCACATAGTGGATCTGCGGTGGGGCAGATACAACTGGTGGTGGAGAACCAGAAGGGGGTGACAACTGCGCAGGGGGCACTGGCGCACTAAAGAATGATAATTGATCGATAGTGACAATCCTTCCATCGTGTGGAAAGCAAACCACACAGAAAAGTGAAGAGACGAGGGCCCCCATGGCATAAATATAGTCACGACCAAGGAGAAGATGGAAATCTAAAGCACCTTGGGTAACCAACACGTCTATATAGACGGTTTTACCTCCCAAAGTAATAGGGAACTTCGGGAGGACTCCTAGAGATGGACATGTTCTTCCGTCGAAAGCCAACAGATTCTGCGTGACCGGCCTGAGCTGCGGGGAACCTAGAGCTTGCTAAGTAGTGTACAACATAAGACTGACCGACGCGCCTTCATCTAGAACAGTGCCAGGGACTGCCTTATCACAGGCAAGTACTGTAATCTGGAAAGGCACATGGGATGGAAGGCAAAAAGAAGTCAGGTGACCCTAGTCGAAGGAAACGACTGAATTACTTGGTGGGGGAATCGTATGATTGCCCCTGTGCTCTAAAGGAACCAAAGAAAGACCCTCTGAGTCAACAGGGATAAGAGGATCGCTTTCGGACTCAGGAGAATCTGATGAGACAAGAAGAACATGATCATGACTCTCTTCCAGAACAAGGTGGTCAACGGGTGGTAAACTCGAGTCGACACTCTCTCCGACCAATGGTTGGTCGGGAACAGGCTGGGTAGAGCCAGGTTCAGGAAGAGGAGGCTGGAAAAAAGAGAAGTTTAAACCAATCTTGTTGTCAACAGGAGGATTATCTGCAGATGCAGAAAGACGCTGATATCCAGCAGGGAGTTGGCACGAAGGAACTGCAAGACTTTCCAAAACAGCGGAGGCTTTATCCATGAGTGGACAAAGGTGAAGGGGATGATTGCCTTCACAAAATTTGCAGGGGAATCGAATCTTCCCTTTTCCCTTGCCATGACCAACTACGGAGGTAGCACTGCCATGAGCTTCAGTGCACGATGAAGGACGGGCCGGATCGCGGGACCATACTTCTAAGACCTTGAGAATGCCAGGACAATCACGAAGAAGATGGTCCTCCTTGCGTAATAGACAAGGAAACTTAACCTTCCACGGAGGAGTGGGAAGGAGTCTGACTTCTGGTGTCCGGGATGGAGCAACAGTCGTGCTTGTAGTCATTGTTGTGTTTGTAACTGCTCCCTTAGCAGACTTCTTCTTCTTAGTCTTCTTCTTCTTCTTCTTAGCCACCTGGTTACTTGTATTGAGACTTTCACCAGGCGAAGTACAAGAAGGAGACGTAGAGGTAGGTGTCGAAGGGGAAGGGTCCACCTTAGGTTCAACATGATGTTCTGCAGGTGGAGGGATTGATGGAGTATCAGCCGACATAGCAAGGACCACAGAGTTTGAAAATAACCAAACAAGCAACCCGACAGTTAACCCTGGAAGGGTTAATGTCGCCATATAAAGAGCACCAGCATTTCCAGGAGAAGGGAAATGACCAGGATTCCCGTCAGGAGGGGAACTTGGGTTGGTGGATCCTGAAAAAGTTGCCATAACAAAACGAAATCCTACTCAAGCTAGCGCACACAAGATCTAACCAGGTAATGTTATCGAGGCTAGATAGATTTTAAGACACTGAACTTTACCTTTTCATTTTTAAAGAGTCGAGAAAAGGACGAAAAGATGACTCTAGTCTCCTTCGATTATTTAATGAGCACGAAGTGACAAGCTGCTCACTTACACCTTTTCTTTTAGAGAGTCTGAAAAGGATCAAAAGTGACTACTCTGGAAAACTAGGTAAAAGGTTTGCCAAACAATCCATAAAACCGCTATATACACCTTGGCGATCAGATGAACACCAAGGACTTTACGTACTGCAGTCAATCTTCCCGAATGCTGTGTTCAGTGCATTACGATTTGTAGGGCAGCAGACTCAGCTTCCTATGGATCAAAGGTTGCAAGACTATAGGGGTCTTCCAATATATACTCGACGGTACGTGGGAGCACAATCCGTACTGGCACCTACCGTTTCACCGTGGAGGAATCACCCAACCACTCAATGATAAACTACCAGGTTTAAAGACGTCGGAACACGTCTCTAACCTAGACCTCTAGAATGTGAGTGTTATGTTTCAATGCGTTGTTAGGTTCATTGAATTCATTTTACGGTTTATCTTTGATTAAGTTTCAGTTTTCGGTCTTACCGTATGTGGTCTCTTGAAATTTCCTAAATGCAACTATATTCGAAAATTGTATCGTTTCGTTGAATGAATTCTAGCTACAGAAGAGTTGAGATTTTCATACAAACAAAACAATCACAAAAATCCTAATGCAGCTAATAACAAGAAAGGAAAATTTTTTTCTTTTTCTTTTTCAAAAGAAAAAAATTAACATAAAATGCTAATTAATAAAAAGAAAAATCTTTTTTTCTTTTCTTTGAAAATAGTATGATGCACTTAACAGATAATGAGAGACATGCACACAACAGATAATTCACTCAAAGGAATCCATAACCAGATCTAAAACATAAAAAATGACCTACTAACGCAAAGAAAACACCAAGATCTTCAAAGAACTATGTAACCTAAGTCCCAATGAAGTCAGGCAAGAAATAAACAAGCTAAAAGTGAGGTACTTACAGCATATAATGCAAAACTTATACAACTACTAGAGGAATGTGGAAAACAATCAATAAACTGACTGGATCAGCAAATCATAAATCCGACAGAAGGCTCGATAAGCAAAGCCACAAGGGCTAAGACGTAAAATCGATGGAAAAAGGTGAACAACTGAAGGATGGAAAGAACAACCAGTCAGATAACAGTCCAACAAACTTCCAGGAGGTGTAAAAGAAGTAAAAAGATACAGATCCAAGCTTAAAAGACTGACAAACAAGCTATGTGAGAAAATTAACCAGTCTGGCGCGACTGTCAGACTACAACTCGCGCTAAACAGAGATTGGCGTGAGTTGTCTAAGAGCAACAAGCGCCAACCAGCGCGACTGTCAAAAGAAAAATCACGCTAATGAAGTTTGCCAGGCAAAAAACAAAACAGATAGTTCCAGGCTTGGTTTACAGTGTCTAAAAAGGGCAGCAAGCAAAAAACAGCAAGAACTTCAACACAGAAAGCTATTCAGACCAATAAACAAGAGAAAAATTGACATGCAAGGCAAGGTTGAAATTGTTCAGTTTGAAAACTAAACCGGAGATTGACTGAAGTGGGGTTGATCTACCTCACTATTGCATGGCAATAGTGTTTTGGAGGCTATCTGGCCGCTCTTCAGGCTTCGTCTACAGTTTACAAATCAAACAACACAAAAACAAACAACAAGTTTCTCCCCAGTGGAGTCGCCAAATTGTTGAACTGGTAAATCCCCTCTGCGGACAGAGGCGATCCCACTGGCCCAACACGGGTCTAGCAACAATCACACAACGTTACAAGCAGGTTCCTAATTGCATAAATCAAAGATCGATCATGATGATCTACCTGGAATCCAACGCTAGTTGTTGTAGAAGAAATGTCGCTCTCGTTCCTTTGCTTTGGCTGGTCACAATCCCCACGCTCCTCGTGAATGGACACCTGCACACGCAAAGAACGATACAAATACAAGCGTAAAATCCAGCATATGCAATTATATATCTGCCAAAAAAGATATAACTCAAATACCATTAAAATACACATGAGTGGAACCATAATGATAGTCGTCTATTAATCAGTAAAAACAGAGAAAGATTACAACCAAAGGTTCTGACGTTAAACCTCCTCTGATTGAGCCAGCAGCTAAATACGCCTTGCAAAGTGACCTCTTCTCTCTCAATATTTTGGCAACATAACCCCTCTATACTTCTCAATACTATCAGTCCAGCATTATCTCAGTACTCAGAATAGTTCTAAAAAAACTAGTTGGTTTAATGCAGGGGGACAGTCATTTATAGATAAAGGAGGTAGGAGTATGCATTGTATCAGGACACCTACTGAAGATTTAGCATTATCCCAGAATAGCCACTGAACTTGGTTGTCATGGATAAAAATATGACACTCGACCACTTCCATGAGATTTTTCCCTCAGAGAACTCCATGAACAAAGAGGAAAAAACATATGAGTGCCTGCTGGCTAAAAATCATAACCAAATTTAGGTGGCGCGGGCTTCGCTCCATGACAGAGCGTCCATGGACGCGCCCTCTTTTGAGGAACTGAGTTATTGGCGCGGGTAAGACACTGTGGACCCGCGCTAATTGAAAAAGGGCACTTTTTAGGGCTAATCTGCAAAAGGTATCTTCAGGGAATTTGAAGTTCATACTCAGGAGAATCCAATGCAGGTGTTTTTAAGTTGTGTCACTAGTCACAGGTCCATAAATGTGTCCTCCAATGTGTGAAAGAAAGGGTAACAGGGACGGTGACCAATGGTGACAAATTACTGCGTAACATGTACCCTCATGAAACCTTGGATAACCCTGACTATTGGATGCTAAGATAGAAATGTTAGTCCTCTAGATATTCATTAAAGTCCCTTGCAAAAGTATATTTGATTTTTTGTTATGTCAATGTTGTTCTCTTTTCAATAAATAAATATCTGCATACACTAGTAAATCAACTAACGTATTTTGAAATGCTTCCCTAGTACTACTCTCGGCAGTTTCCTTTGATGCAATTTTCTTGGATGCCATGTCAACTATGACTGCTGGAGAAATTATCAATTATTGTTTTACCTATGGGACATATAAGACACTCATGGCAAGAAAATGTTAGTTAAAAACCAAAACAACTTGAAGGAAAGTTCAAGCAGCAAGTCAGGAAATATATGTAAGGGATTGCACAATTTTTATTGACAGGGGTGACTGACTGACTATGAGATTTTCATAGTGCTCAGTTCCAATAGTGAAGGTGGGAGCTTGATGATTGAAATTGTGCAATGAAAAGTTCATCCTAGGGAAAGGCCTGCGAAAGACTACACATTGCGCAGTCTTGGTGGACAAACTAGGAGATTGGATAATAGAACTTTGTAGTGCACATTTGGAACCATCTTAGGCTATTCTCTACACAATTCTAGAGGCCATTCTAGTGTCTTAAGCCTCTAGATTATGTAGTGCAAGTTGTACAAAGTGAGATTTGACCAAGTCGAGCCCTCATTTGCCCAAGGGGAGTCTGAAAAAAAGAGAATATCTGATAGACATAGTGAATATGAGTGCAGATATGACTAATAATAGATGCATGCATGTGAAATAACTTTAGTAATTGATTAAATGGAAGGAAGATTAAGAATGTGAGAAGAGTCGTTGCAACGGAAACTATTTGTGCAAAAACAGGAAAACTCATGCGACACATGGGAAAGTAAATATATATATTGAAACAACACTTACAAAATTTAAAACAATTTAAAATGCTAGCAACCATTCATAGAAACAAGTGAAACAACACTCGCATAAGTCAAACATAAAAAAGTTACAAAGAAAGCGTAAAAAGGTAACAAAATAAAAACTCAACTAGAAAAGTGATAACGATCGCGTCAAAGGCTCCTTCATCTCCTTGGGAATGTTAGAGCTTCAAGATCGAGACTGAAAAGGAGCTCTAGTTTCTTTGATTAAATAGATTTGGACAAATTAGTTTTTATGACATGCATGCCTAAAATCAAGGAAAAAGCGACACTTGGAAAAAGTTTCTAAAAATAGCATAAGTGCCTCCTTCGGATACTAAAAATGGATACATATTTTTTAGGGATCTCTTTTTTTTCCAGGGATGCTTCTCATGAACAATGTTAGGGAAGATAGTGCAATTTTGAGAACTGGGAAACTTTCGGCTTAGTGCAATGTGCATTTTTCAAACTTAGTGAGGGTTGTGAAATTTTTGGGCTTAGTGTTGGGTTTCCCCTCCATGACTATGCATTTTCTAAGCTCATACCTCATTGGAAATCAAGACTACATAATTCCCATTAGTAAGGCAATTTTCCCTTCATAATAGTGTAGTTTATGGAGGCAAGCCCAAAACTACTATGGGACCATGTTAGAAAATTAACTAAGAAAGAAAACACAAGCCTAACTGAAAGAATAAGTCTCAATCGAACCACAAGTATCTGGATTAGTGATAGATGAGTTTTTATGGCTAAGAAGGGAGGCTCCAAAATCGAAGCATAGGAAAAATTTTAGAGGGTGGTTGTAGCTGCTACAACACTAGAGACACACTAGTAGAATTCTAACTTTCTATATGGAAATTGTCTCATGCAAAGTGAGTCCAAACTTTCCGGAAGTATTGTTTATTTTTTTGCTTATCGTAGCTTCTTCACTTAGCTTGAGTTAAAGATGTAGTCGCTACCTTTATTTTAATCAACAACACACATACCAAGCCAAGTTCAACTAGGTGTTTTGATTTGGGATGAGGAGTATATAGACACATAATTAAAATAGACCGTCATTGTCTTAGTTTCATCTCTTGTGTTTCCCCACTACCAGTAAGCCTAGACAATACCCCAACAGAGTCACTTCAGGAACACAAGGATTTCTTTGCTACCACCAAGCCTGGACTGTACCCCAACATAGTTACTTGCTTCACCTCTCTGTACAGGAAGCCTTTCTCTTGTTTTTCCTTTTATTTCATTTTTTTTTCATTTTTGAAAGATTTGTGCATATGCACTTATTTATTTCATGAGGCGGAAGAGGGATCCTGACTTATTGATAGAAGAAGATCTTGTCCCTTCAAAGAAGGATATTTATATATACCTTTCGCATAGTTGTTATGGTTTTCCCCATCACCTTACTCTACTTGACTGAGTTGACAAGGGTTACTTGGAAGTAGAAGAATGATTAGAGTAGGTGGTACTAGTTAACATTGGAAGCATCATGATTTCACCATTACTCTATCTGAAAGGAACACATTTTCCATCAAGGTATCACCAACTAGAAGAAATGCAAGATTCACATAAATAGAGGGAATATATAGATAACCAAGTGTTGATAGGAGTACAAGTTCCTCTTGAACTTCACCTTTCTTGTCTAAGAAGCCAAACATGATTTCATGCAAAAACTAACCTACAACTGAAAAGAAAACAAACCAAGGAGAGGAGGATAAAGAAAAACAAAGTAAAGCGAATCAAGAAATAAAAAGTAAAATAAAAACTATTGCTAATCGTATCCTATTAAGAGCATCAGCCTCCTCATGTAAAGTGATACCTCCAATGTTTCCCTCGGCACATTAGTTGTCCCATGTAGGCGAGAGTATGCATGTCAAGAAGAATATACAAGGAAACAAGAAAAAAAGATAAGAAAATACAAACCATAATGTTCAAAGCTTGAATGAACCCGAAGAAAATTAAAGGTGAAAATCACAAGCAAGGAAATTTGCAGATGTATGATGGTGTCCTAACACATTGCAACTCGAAGACAAGTAGCTACACACTTTTGAACATGAGAAATGAGAAAACATGAAGAAAGAAGAAAATTTTTGTTTTGCAACAATGCTTGCTACATATGACTCCTCCAATGATTGAGTGATAGGATCATGTGATGCAAATGGAGCATGTGAAAATGGTAAGATAGATTGATTTTCAACATGATCGACAGAGTGATGAGGATTCTCGAAAGATTCAACACATTTCTTGTTAGAAGTGGAACTAACCTTCAGGCTATGAGAGCCTAAAATAACTGTTAGCTCGGGTTGAAGTGCCTCAACATCTTAGGGAGGTTCCAATTCATCAGAAGATGGATCATCAAAGACTGGTGGCTTAGAAATATCATTAGTGCACAAATCAACATCATGATCAAATAAGTGAATGAAAATATCATGACATCCACGACAAAAAGTTTAAGATAAAAAACAAAGGCATCCTCATGATCTAATAAATCATAAAGACAAGTTGATGTAAAATGATAAATTTCACCCTCTATGTTCCCAGAAAGGTAAGATGGGAGAATGGGAGGATCAAGGAAGAAATATTTGTCTTCTTCATGTTCAAATGAAAAACTGGCATTCCACATGTTATTCGAATGATTGAAAACAAAAACATATAAAAATGTATTTTCACAATATTGAACAAAAATAATAGAATCATGGAAGATGTAAAGATAAAGTGGATGAGGTGCAAACAGAAGGAGGTCATCATTCACTTCAAGTTCTTGTTAAGATTCCCACACATACTCATCAAAAATGATATCGCAGGTTATTTTTTCAACACCAACTCCATCTAGAACTTGATTCTCATGAACATCACAAGAAGGATCTGAGACAGATGAATACAACACACCAAAATCTAGAGGATCAAAGTGACCAAAGCACAAAGGATGAGGAGATAGAAATTCAACACAAACATTAGAGTTACAGTGTGAATTTGAATAGAAATTTTGAGTAGGTGAGGCGGGAGGATATGGTGTTGAATCAACAGGGGGATTGTCAACTTCTCTCACCTTGACCTACAAAGCTAGAGTTGTTTGATGAGAATGGAATGGAGGGTCACTTGGGAGAAAAACATTTTACATCCTCAATTTAGAAGCTCTAACACCGAGGTATGTTGTGAGGGGTTTGAGACATTCTAACTCATATGGATTTTTAGAGATGTGAATAAGATATTGAAATCTTTGAGCCAAAAGTTCCTAGTAAAATTCATCTCCATAAAATTCAAAACTTTAATGAAGAAAATGATCATGAAAAACTTGAAGAGATTTGTCACGTTATTTTCGCAAATTTAATTTTTCTCTATTAAGGACTTTTTGATTGTAAAGAACGAAAGAACGACATGATTCACAAACTAATTGATTGAAAGAGTGAATGGAGGTCGTGGGAAATGTGTGACACCATTTCTTTGTGTGCCCTTTGAATGTTTTGTAGCGGCTACAACCACCCTCTAAAATTCTTCCTTAGCTTCATTTTGGAGCCACCCTACCGACCATCCTTAGCAACATGTCTTGCAGTATCAATCACATCAGCCTCAGTTGTTTCATAGAGTCTTGTTAGCCTATGCATGCAAGTTTGTTCCACCCCCTTAAGAGGTTTATTTCCAGAATTAGTTTCAGTTGATGGTTGAGAATCTCCCTATGGGAATTGTGCAATCCTAGAGGGGAACCATATTTCCCTCCAGAAATTGTGCAAACCCAACTAGGCTCTAGAATTGAAAAATTCTTCCCAATAATCTTCCTCTAAAAAATTGCGCAATTCATCCCAAGATAGCTACTCAACCTTGAAATTACACAAACTTGGGTAGCAGTCACCTGCTACTCCTAGAAGTTGTGCAATCCCTCTTGGACAACCAGCCCAACAACTAGCAAAAATTGTGCAAATCCAGTCAGGAAACTTGTTGAGATTAGAAACCGACAACAAAGTCAAACATGACTCCTTTAAACAATTGTAAGGTCTGACCCAGGAAAGCTACTTAGCCTATAAATTATGAAATCCTTTGAGATAGTCACCTTTTCCTCTCAGAAATTGTAAAATTCCTCTGGGACAACCATCTCTACTTAGCTTAGAAACTGCGCACATTTTCATCCCAGGCTTGCACACCGATGCATGTGCCTTCAAGTTGACTGATTCCCTTCGAGACCAAGAAAAATGGATTTGCATGCATGAACTACTTCTATCAAGGAAACATGCAAAGGCATCCTTAATTTAGAGATCTATTTTTAGCAGTTGGAGGTTACATGCAAGGATCATTTCAGAAACCTCTCGCCAAGTGTCGCTTTTCCTAGATTTGTGGCATGTGCATCACAAACTCGATTTTATCAAAACTCATCAATCAGATGCTATAGAGCTCATTCATCACATCTACCTCACAGCTCTGACATCCCACATTGCATCTAGGAGTGATCCGCACATTCATCTTAGTTGTTTCGTGGTGAGCCCGCTTTTCATGTCTCGTGTTGCGTTTCTGTCTCTTTTTGTGTTTCACTTCATGTGACTGTTGTCTCCTTGATTTCAGTGACTTCTTGTTGTCGATTTGATGTATGTTAGCTTGTAGAAGCATCATTTCATTTTTCATTCTCATCTCACTACTATCGCATGCATGACAATTTTTTTGCTTGAACGATCATCGTTGTAGCGACTCACTTCACACACATGCATGCTTTGTTGTTTCTTAAATCCTGGAATCTCTATTTGCATGTATGATCATCCACTCTTGTTTTCACTCATCTCATCATTCATTGAGATTTCTCATGTTTTCAATCACCCGTCGGTCAGTTCAGGCTACCTTGGCCCGGACCTTTCCTTGTCCGGCTAGCACTACGCATTTCTAGAAGTGAAGGCTCTACCTTTCCTCTAGATATTGTGCAAGTCTTGCCTAGCACTAACCTCTACGCTTGCATTGTGCAATTCTAGAAGGCACTGTCCTGCTAATCCCAGAAACTATGCAATGCAGTTTGTTGGTTGCATGTCATTGCTGACTAAAATTACTTTCTACTTGTCATGCAATTGAAGGAATTTTATCATCTGCATAATCCTATCCTATTTGGAAAATATATATGAGGTAAGCTTCCAACACATGAATTTGAATCCATTACATTTCATCATGTTCCTAGAGACCAAAATGATTATGTAGATACCATTGCAAAATAATATTCTATATTGTCATTTATCACATGCATATAAAAGAAGACATCCATAGCATAAACAAATGGTGAACCACAATATTCACAAAAATATGCATAACCATAATTATGTATCATAACATCCAATATAGAGTGATTTGAGTCGACTACTCTAAATACATTTGACATACTCATTCGCATGACATTTCAAAACAAAAATTGGGACCCACATGTCTATATGCCTGATCACTATCATTTGGATGCTCCTAATCCAATTGCTCCATCACACCCACCTACAGCTCTCGTACTTCCTGACCAGCCATAGGAATGCACATGATTCCTCTTCACTCTGAGGGAAGACCAACACAATCATCTGTATACCAATATTATAACTCATGCCACCTATACTCTATCACCCCAACCAGTATCATGTCCAATCTATGTCAAAGATCATCTAACATAGTATCACAGCCTAATCTTTTTTGTGATGTGGACCCACCATGATCTGTAGCCCTAGACGTTGCAATTGATCCCATCTATCCCGTCAACATCACCGATGACATATCTGCATACCACAAAGTTTAGAAATTAGTACCACATACACATATTACTTAAAATATAAATGCATGAAATATATAGCATCTTTCACTTAACATATAGACCCCATGCTTATTCCAGTGGAAGTGGTAAGGAGGGATCCCCTTGATACTTCATTCTACTATATGAATAATCATCTATGTATAGTGGCATCTAGTTCCAATGTGTGAAAGGCTCAGGTCAGAATACTCATCTGACTCCCCCTCCTCCACCTCGTAGCCATAGGTACCCTTAGCGGTGCATCATAGACTCCTATCGCCCCCCATCATGAATATGTACATGAGGATATATAGTCAGGATACTTTCAAAGAATAATGAGCATAAAACTATCCCAAATGAACAATTATCATTGGTCCTCTTCCTGCATATTGTCAATTGTCATTTGAAAGAGGAAAACATCATCTGGGCCCACCCATAGTAGGTCATTGCCAACACACTCTCCACCAACATCATTTTCCCCCAGTGATGTGATGGAAGGCATGACTACCCAATATCTACAACATTGTTGTAGTTGTATCTCGTGTCTCAAGCCTCTCTAGGTCACTAATCTGAATAGTCATGCACTTTGCAAGAACCCCCAGTACACATTGATAATCAAGAAACTCACCTATATGCATTTGACAAGGCAGTAATGGATGTATCTCCCTACCACCGCGAGGGGGGAAATCTTGTTAGAAAATATATGTCTTGCATCGTGATCACGATGCTATGCACCTATACTACAAAGGACAAAAAGGGATCAGTAGCCCTCATTAAAGGGTTCCCCAAGAAATTTAGTGCACCATACCATGCCAAAATTTCTCTCACTACTTTATTCCCTTGAAACTAAACGCGAAGGATCTTCAAATCTCTTTCTTGTCATGACACCTTTTACTTTTCCATAACTATAACATGACAATATCTTTCATCAGTTCAGATTCAAAGGCACACCTCATGGGTACAAAATTTTATCTCAAGATAGACTACCCATTTTCCTCTTCCTCCCAATGTAGAATGCATTTTTTTACTTCAAAACTATGTTGGATGAACTTCTTCAGCTAGTTTTTGCATTCCATAATGTAGATCAGGGCCTAATAAGTGTGCTTTGACCATGACAAAGAGCAAGGATTTCCCCCATAGATCTAAAGCCTTAACATGAACATATAATCCACCAAAAATGATGATTAAGGTTAAGACGCCTACGTCTAACTTGTAAATATTGATTCCAACAGTAAGTTTTTCCAATATAATCTCCAAAATATTTATGCCCTTCTCATCGTCTCTAAATTCTCCAATAGATCAATGTGAAATTGCATTGGATTTTGGGGCAAAAATCCATTTTATAGGAAAAGCCCTAGTTTCTTCATCACCCATTGTGACCAAATCATAGCTTTGGTTGATGACATGTTAGCAACACTGGAAAGCTCTCACTGAGTTCTATAACAAATCTCCCTTTGTCTTTGGTAATTTGACACTTTACCAGGAATCCATTGTTTCCATGAGGTCTCACTTTGCCACCTCTTAAAATTGAATTTAGTCATTCGAGCCACCTATACTCTTATAACACTTTAACTTTGCACTAGTTGCCTCATTTGTCAATTTTCATCATTAGTAACCATAATTTACTCACGTTTTTATGGTCCCCTCGAAGCTGCCCCCAGATGGCAGCATCATTGAGTCACCCCTATTTAAAGCATCTGAGATGAATAAACCTTATATCTATAGCATATGTTTCACATCCCGTTAAGTCCAACTACATTCTTCCATACATCTTTGTGTCACATCCATCCCATTTTATTCATATTTGGCCTCCACCTATATTGCTTTATATTTCAGAAGCCTTCATTTGAGTCATTGACCATCTCCTCTAAATCAGGTCAGTCGTTTCCAGGTCAACTATGCATATCATGCTCTAACAAGGGAAGTCTTTAGTCTGTCACCCAGCTTGTTTCCTTCCATCGTCATCCCTCGTGTCAATCCATCAGTCACTCTACTCATATACATCATGCCTTTGTTATGGATTCTACGTTGCCTTAACTCTAACAGACCCTCTTTTGTCGACTTCAACACATTTATTCCAGAGGTGTGGTCTAGAGCGAGGTGTGCCTTGGTTCTGACCTTCATTTTTGTTCGGTGCCTTGGATCAAGCAATGGGAATCATCATTTCCCTTTGAATTGGTTGTTTCTCACCTGCTCGACGCCAGCTCCTTATCGCACGATTGAGAATCATACACTTGATGGTTTGGTGATCCAAACGATTGTCCCAGTGATTCTCGGGTGTGTGTGAAATGTTCTAGACCTTATGAGTGGGTGGTCATTCAGGTAGCACCCCACATGCCCTTATGTTTGTAGATGTTGATATAGCCTCCAATATAGTTCCACAGATTTGATGGGTTCAGTTTTAGCCAATTGAAGTACCCAAAAAATGCATGTCTCCTTTAGATGATCCATTTAGATCTTCATATCCCTTTCTTGTTCAAAATGGATTCCTTGGTTGTAACCCCCCCTCACTATGTCAACTTGAATGGAATTCTGTCTCATGTACTCAGATATTATTTTATTCCTCACAGAATATAAGAATGAGATAGATCAACGAATTTGAAAGTAACCTCTTCCTTGGGGCAACCTTCTTTAATTTACACAAATGAAAAATTCTTGGATGATACAAATGGAAATACCTCCTTTCTATATATAGGAGTCAAAGGGGTCGCAATATAATCAGAGCCAACATAACAATAATAATGTAAGGGCACAAAAATAACAATGCTGAGATTTTGTGGGGCACAATAATAAAAATATGGGGATAACATGGGCACAACGATAATAATAAGGGGCTACAATGACAATAATAATAAGGGAATACACTACTATTATAGGGACCTAGCATGCCCTCTCCTTCAAAAAAGTATTGTCCTCAACGCTTGAGTAGCTTGGATTGCTTCTGTATAAAATTCTCATCCTCGCATGTGGAATCTTTAGAGGGTAAGTTCTTCCACTTTGTGAGACACAATGAAATTGATAGATTTTGTAGCTATCTAGTTCTTGTTTCAATGACCTCTTTAGGTTCCAATATGATTTTTCCTTCCTCGTCAAGTTCTAGAAATATTGCTTGAACAGGGACCTTGTCACCTATAACCTTCTTTAAGCATGAAATATGGAAAAGTGAATGCACTCAGGAAGATGCAAGAAGTTCCAATTTGTATGCCATAGTACCAATCTTTTGCAACACCTTGTATGGACCATAATACTTTGGTGATAATTTATTTTACTCATTAGCTTGCTTGAGGGACATTTGTTTGTATGGTTGTAGTCGTAGAAATACTGAGTCACCTACATCAAAAATTCTTTCGCTATTGTTAGATTCGGCCTTTACATCCCTCCGTCAAAGATCATTTCTCTTTTTGCATTTCATTTTTAGGTGTCTCATACAGTTCACTCATTCACTTTCCATGAGGGGCATGCCATAATCTGATGGAAGGGCCTTGTCACTCATTCCCCTCATGTCTTGTACCTATTGGCTCAGGTCTTTCATCCAAGTTCATCAAAGTCTATGACAGTCAATGATTGGTTTTTTGATGGGCAAAGAGTCATATCGGTCATAGGTCTAGGGTTTCACAAATTGTGTCTTCAACAATGTCCAATAATGCAAGTAGGCCAGAGGGAGGTTCTATTTCACAAAATTTTATCGTCATCTGGATGGATTATGACTTTTCTTCAAAACATTGTTTTGAAGAAAATTCGTCATTTCGTTTTGTAATAAATTGCCATGTAATTTTCAAAAGTTTTTCAGTTGTTGAAATCTCCACGCGCAGCGCTGGTCTTCCTTTGTCAAGACATGCCACTATCCCTGCAAAAAATAGCCAAAAGGTTCATCATTTAAGCCAAAATCAAAAAGGGAATTTGAAAAACACAGTTGTATTAATATGAAAAAGTGCCAAAGTTAAAAACATAAGAAAGTGGGTTTTTGAGAAGAAAAAATTAAACCCATTACTCCATGAAGCATTATCATTGCTTGAAACATCTATTGCCATGCCAAGAGGTCAAAGGATATCGATTTGAGTTTCGGAGGAGCGAATTTCATGTTTGAGTGCCAAAGTTGTGTGTTGGAAGTGTGTGCGGCGCATTGGAGGAGGTCGCGGCACATTGGGTGTAAATTCACCATGTAAATTTACACTATCGCGGCGCATCCAGGAGGCGTGGCGCACTGGGTTTGTGCATGGCACACAAAGCCGACATGCCAGCTTTATATCACCTTTGCCATCAAAACTCAAAAATATGCCATTTCTTCGGTTCCAAGTAAGTTCAAGAGTTCTTCTAGTGAATTTAGCTTGTGTTGGGCATTTTTTGGACGAAGGATTTAAAGGTTTGAAGTTTGAAAATATAAGCCCTATGCATATATTAAAAGTTGCTCCTTTGGGGTTGTGAAATTGGCGTTTTGAAGTTATGATTTTAATGCCAAGTTTCTTTTCCCACTTGTGATCCCTTCTCTCTCGTAATCCTATCATTATAGTTAATCCCTTATCCTCTATCTTCCCAAACCACTCATATACCCGCTTCCCATTTTCCTATCCTAAAATCCTATCATTCCCTATCATTCTCCCACTCCCATATCATTTGAAAAATCCCTAAATCCCCACATCCCTCATAGTAACTCTTTGCACATTTCAAATTTCACTTGACAAACTCCATTATCCACTTTTCCCCACTATCCCACAGTCCCTCATTTCCCTTTGGCACATTTGGCATTGAAAACACAACACCAAACAAACATACAATTATTATACACATTGCATGTCCATGACAGAGACAGATTCATCATATGAGCAAGAATATGAGCACGAGAGTGACTCAACTACTGAGCCTAATGTGTCGAGAAGGCCTTGTAAGGGTGGTAGACATGTCAGAGAGGAGCCCACTTCCTTGACTCAATTGCAGGACTGCCCGCTTGCAATGACAAGTTTTCAGCAACAGTCATGTTTTTAGTATTGTGAGATGATTGCTCAGATCCAGCATCATCAAGAGTTAGTTCGGTTTTTTGTTTTGCATCTGCATGATGGTCATGTCACTCTTGTTGGAGTAAACTTCACCTTGACACCAGAAACCATTTCTCAGGCCACCGGGATACCGAATATAGGCGAAGAGTGGAACAAGAGGCAACAACTGGATAGAGCATATTATGAACCTTACATCAGGCCTAGTTATTTGAGGCAGCTCAACAGAGTATTCCCATTCTGGTTTTTGAAGGAATCTTATGCGTCGTTGATGAGACCCATTATCAGATACTTCAGTTGTGAAGGCCACTTCTCACGCCTCTATGCATACCATATTAGGTTATTGATGCATTTCATGAGAGTGAGGTTAATGAACGTTCCATATTTCATGTGCCGAAAGATCGATAGGATGATCACTCTTGTGCAGAAGAAAACTCCAGAATAGTAGTACAACAACATTTACCACTATGCGCTCATCAAGATCATTGTTGTACATAGCTTGGCCTGCAGGGTATCACATGGGAAGACTTCATTTCCTCTGAGTTCTTCACAGTTTCAATGGATCATCACGAGGTTGTCCATGATGCGGGTGAACCTTCACATCAGCATGGAGGTCGAGAGGTAGAGACTACTAGTGTGCCGACATTTGTCACCTATCAGAGAGGCACGAGGGGATTGTTTACAGTAGCCCGACAAGTACTCCACCTGGGGTGGAAGGGGTCTCGTTAGCGTCATCAGCAGCACAAGTATAGGTACTGGACAGAGGAAAGAGGCCAATGTAGGACAAGGGGCCTTTAGGTGAGTGAGACTTTATTCTTGTCCAGGATGACGATACAGACATGGGCCCACAAAGTGCACATCTTAGAGAGATCATCCAGGAGTAGCAAACAGAGATCAAAGCCTTGTCCCTTGACTTGGAGAGGACTAAGTGGATTATGAAATATTTGGAGCAAAGGAACAAATAGCTTGAAGATTAGAAAATAATCATGGAATTGCAAAACATTCGGGAGAATCATCAAGCTGCCGAAAGGAGGAGGATTGAGCTCACTTCATTGGAGCAAGAGATTAATGATGATCGGGAATCTTGGCTCAAGAGAATCAACATCCACTTGGAGAGACTGCTGGACAAAGCTAATAGGGATAAAGCATTTCTGAGACATATGGTTTTCCATTACAGGGTGCGGAATATGAGTTCCAAGGCACAAATATGGAATCTAAAGGCAAAATTGAAGAAGGCAACAAAGAAGCAAAAGAGGCAAAAGGAGCATGATCGTCCTCAAATATTGGCCGAAGACTCATTATCTTAGCATGAAACTTACTAGAGAAGGTCCAGCCCAAATTTCAAGAAATTTGGAGAAAATTTTGTCAATTTTGGAAATTTTGGTCTAAAACAGGTTTTTCCGCCCAACGCGTACCGCCACTTGGCGCACACTTATAATTGGGAGGTCTCTAGGAGGAAAACTTTACATTTTTGTATTTTTTATGAAAAAATATGCATGCTCATGGATTACCTAAGTATTTCATCAAATTCTGGGTTGCCTAAAGGGTCAAAAACACCCTAAAAATGACCTTTCTGCCACCTTTTGCACCCATAGGAAGCAGTCTTGGGAGAATGAAGTTTTTGAGGGCCAAATGACATATAAATCCATAAATTTCACTTGGGTTAGAAAGTAGAGAGGCAGGGCTTTCCAACGAGCTATCTTTGGCTCAATTTGAACTTCGCAAAGTGCCTCAACATCAGCCCCAAATTTGTGCTATGCATAGAGATTTTGGTCGCGATGCCTAGAGGATTTTTGCCTATTTTTCACTGTACAGCTTAGAAATTCACCCAATTTTGAGTAATTTTGCTTTTTGATGTAATTATTGATCTATATTGATGTAACGTGAGGAATATGATGTAATTTTGGCACATATTTACTTGTTCTAGAAGATTCATTCACTAAAAAATGAAAATTTAATGAATGAATTAGTTTCCTATCATATAGAGGCATGTTGTTTGATTGCCTAGATTTTAGTGCTTTGTTTAGAATTGGTTGGAACAACTCCTAGAATGATGAGCTCGACCCCTAGAGGCAATGAAATGGGTTGGGCTAGTCTATATCATGTATTTTCTGAGTCATTTTCACGGTTGGACACTTGGGATTACTTGGCACATCATTGTACATTCTATCTCTGCAATTTTTGCAAAGGAAAGACCAGGGTTTTGCAGCACTTGTTGGGATCCATGTGGCTCTGTGTTTTGATGGTGTTTTTCTCTATGCAATTTTAAGTTCACTGATGTTTAAATGTATCATTTTCCCTTCTCTTTGCTTCTGAAATTAAACAAATGAGTGATTAAGGTAGAATTCACTGGACTGTTGTGCTCTGCCTTGAAATTTAGTTTAATTTTCAATGTTTTCATCTATTTGAGGACTCTTGAGACTCTCTTTCCCTCCTTTTCTCCTCACCACTTTGATCCATCCATTCATTCAATCCAAAGCATCAAAATTATTGCCATCTTTACCCCAATCAGAACTTTGCAAAAATTTGGCCTCATCCCCGGACCCAAATTTGCCTTTCCCTTTTCCAACACAAAAACCCTTACAAAACTCAAATTAAATCTTTGCACTTCATACCTAGCCTAAGATTAGTTGCTAAATCAGTCATCTCAAGCCCCATATGATTATCTTTTACTGAGATTGACCCGGAAAGTGCCCTCTCCTGTCCTCGTAGGGCTAGCTACGAGGCTGAGCGTGGTTTGATGTGGGCCTAGAAGCTTACCTTTTCAGCTGAGGTAAATCTAGGGTCTAACATAGTGGTGACCATATTGGGGAATCATTTGATTTTTTGTTAGTATTATTCATTTTGAAACTACAGACGGAGTCTCAAGATTGGCTAGGTGGCCTTCGAAACGCTTTTGCTTTGCATTAGCACAAGTAGATAAACGATGCTTCAGTCAATCTCTAGTCTACCTTGTGAATGTGACACTTGACTTGTGAATTACCCCTAGTACATCAGATCGTTTTAGACTTTGGGTGATGAGTCTAGAATTCGATAGGCTGAAATCATTCACCTGGCAACTTCATTCACTGAAAAATCCAGAGATCAATGCTTCATGGTGACTCTACTGCAGGAAGATTAGTAGCTTTAAGATTTTCAAGATGGAACGGGTTGCAAGAAGATACGTTCCCATGAGTCGAGATTACATCCAGGTTTTCCAAATAAAATGCCCAAGGTGGATTGGCTTCATAATTTGCCTATGTTTAGAAATGTGGAAGGTAATGATGCTACTCTTCATTTGGTGAAATTTCACCATGTGCATAAATTAAAGATTGGTTTTCCTGAATATTGTTTGATGAAAATTTTTATGGCTACTCTGGAAGATGAAGCCAGATCTTGGTATGAAAGTTTGCCACGTACTTCTATTTATTGTTTAAAAGATTTTCATACAATATTGTTTGAAAGGTATAAAGAATCATATCCATCCTTGGGTTTAGTTCAGAACTGTTGTGAACACGTTAGTAGTTTCATTGAAGATCTGGAGAATTTTTATGGACATAATGACTTGATGGACGGAGAAATCATGGAATCATTGTATGAAAGTTCGTTTCAGCAGCACACAGAAATCCTAGAGGATACTTATCAAGATCAACAGGTTGAAGATTTCCATATGGTTGAAAATGATGAAAGAGACAATTTCGTTTCAGATCTGTCCATAAAAGAAGACAACATGTAGGGGAGTAAAGTTTCAATTTCAGAATGTGATAACGTTAAGTCTTCAGTTCTAGATTCAGATTGTGATGACCAAGAATACCTTGTACTAAATCCCATGAAGGAGAACTTTGTTGTTGAAATCATCTGGAATGAAGAAGACATAATTATGGATCCAAATGTTCTCATGTCATCAGAACAAAGCCTTCATAAAGAGGTAATCTAGTCAGTTCATGAACAACAAGATGAGATCTTTGTTCAAGTAAGTAAAAACGTTTCTCTCGATGAATTTATGGTAGATAATAGAAATGATAGTATTGAGATTCAAGAAACTTCTGAAGCTTTTTTTCTCATGATTGATGAATATAATAAGAATCTGGCTGTCATATCATATGAAGATGACCTACAATATATTCAGACTACAGAAGATTAGACCATTCAGGATTCCCTTTCAGATTCTTCTTCATATGTTTCATGTTTTTAAATGTTCTTTGAAGAGGAGATCTGCTCATCTACTTGTTCAGAATTTTTTGAAGACTAGGAACATACTTTTACTGAAGTACATTATGAAGAAAGATCAGAAACAAGAGAAAAATACACCTTGCTTGTTCAGTAGGAGGACAGACTTCATGTTTTTCATGATCCACTGGCAAATCTATTGCAGTCAATAGTGAAGGTGATTATTGCAGTATTCAGTGATGAAGGAGATCATGGTCAATTATATTTTTGGATGCCCAATTCCAAGTGTCTATTGTCGACCAGGAGACCTGATCAGGAGAAGCAATCAAGAAGGCATCTTCTTGATTGGTTACATTAGCATTTTGATATAGTTTGATGGTATATTATCTTGTAAGAAACACAGTTGGTCATGTACTACCATCCAGCTGTAAGTTTTAAGTTTAGGTCTTAGTCATTTTGAGTTAGTTTGTTAAAGTCAAGTTTTTTAGTCATTTCAGTTTTAAAGCTAAGTTAGTTTGAGTCAAATTTTCAGTCAAAAAATCAGTTAACAATCTGGTGTTGATTTGGACTCCATTGCCCAACGAATGAAGGCACTGTCTGCTCTCCCAAAGATCTGCCTTTCTTGGCACCTCCAAGGAGATACCATCCCCAATGGAGCCAATGCTATAGTCGGTCTTTACAACCCTCTGTCAAAGATCATTTCTCTTATTGCATTTCATTTTTAGGTGTCTCATACATTTCACCCATTCACATTCTGTTAGGGGCATGCCATTATCTGACGGAAGGGCCTTGTCACTCATTCCCCTCATGTCTTGTACCTACTGGCTCAGGTCTTTCATCCAAGTTCATCAAAGCCTATGACAGTCAATGATTGGTTTTTTGATGGGCAAAGAGTCATGTCGGTCATAGGTCTAGGGTTTCACAAATTGTGTCTTCAACAATGTCCAATAATGGCAGCAGGCTAGAGAGAGGTTCTATTTCATATCATCATATGGATGGATTATGACTTTTCTTCAAAACTATGTTTTGAAGAAAATTCGTCATTTTGTTTTGTAATAAATTGCCATGTAATTTTCAAAAGTTTTTCATTTGTTGAAATCTCCAGGCACAACCCTAGTCTTCCTTTGTCAAGACATGCCACTATCCCTGTAAAAAATAGCCAAAATATTCATCATTTAAGCCAAAATAAAAAACGGAATTTGAAAAACACAGTTGTATTAATATGAAAAAGTGCCAAAGTTAAAAACATAAGAAACTGGGTTTTTGAGAAGAAAACATTAAACCCATTACTCCATGAAGCATGTTCATTGCTTGAAACATCTATTGCCATGCCAAGAGGTCAAAGGATATCGATTTGAGTTTTGGAGGAGCGAATTTCATGTTTGAGTGCCAAAGCTGTGTGCTGGAAGTGTCCGCGGCACATTGGAGGAGGTCGCGGCGCACATAGGCCGCGCGATGCATTGGGCGCAAATTCATCGTGTAAATTTACACTGTCGCGGCACATCCAAGAGGCGCAGCACATTGGGTTTGTGTGCGGTGCACAAAGTCAATAGGCCAGATTTATATCACCTCTACCATGAAAAATCAAAAACACGCCATTTCTTTGGTTCCAAGTAAGTTCAAGAGTTATTCTAGTGAATTTAGCTTGTGTTGGGCATTTTTTGGAGGGAGGATTTAAAGGTTTGAAGTTTGAAAATATAAACCCTATGCGTATATTAAAAGTTGCTCCTTTGGGGTTGTGAAATTGTTGTTTTGAAGTTATGATTTTAATGCCAAGTTTCTTTTCCCACTTGTGATCCCTTCCCTCTCATAATCCTATCATTATAGTTAATTGTTTATCCTCTAACCTCCCAAACCACTCATATACCCACTTCCCATTTTTCCTATCCTAAAATCCTATCATTCCCTATCATTCTCCCACTCCCATATCATTTGAAAAATCCCTAAATCCCCACATCCCTCAAAGTCACTCTTTGCGCATTTCAAATTTCACTTGAAAAACTCCATTATCCACTTTTCCCCACTGTCCCACAGTCCCTCATTTCCCTTTGGCACATTTGGCATTGAAAACACAACAGAAAACAAACATACAATTATTATACACATTGCAGCACCATGACATAGACAGATTCATCATATGAGCAAGAATATGAGCACGATAGTGACTCAACCACTGAGCCTAATGTGTCAAGAAGGCCTCATAAGGGTGGCAGACATGTCAGAGAAGAGCCCACTTCCTTGACTTAATTGCAGGACTGCCCACATGCAATGACAAGTTTTCATCAACACTCATGTTTTCCATATTGGGAGATGATTGCTTAGATCTAGCATCATCAAGAGTTAGTTTGGTTGTTTGTTTTGCATCTGCATGATGGTCATGTCACTCTTGCTAGAGTAAACTTCACCTTGACACCAGAAACCATTTCTCAGGCCATCGGGATACCGAATATAGGCGAAGAGTGGAACAAGAGGCAGCAAATGGATAGAGCATATTATGAACCTTACATCGGGCCTAGTTATTTGAGGCATCTCAGTAGAGTATTCCCATTCTGGTTTCTGAAGGAATCTTATGTGCCATTGATGAGACTCATTATCAGATACTTTAGTTGTGAAGGCCACTTCTCATGCCTTTATGCATACCATATCAGGTTATTGATGCATTTCATGAGAGTGAGGTTGATGAACATTCCATATTTCATGTTGCAAAACATCGAGAGGATGACCACTCTTGTGTAGAAGAAAACTCCAGAATAGCAATACAACAACATTTACCACCATGCACTCATCAAGATCATTGTTGTACATCAGCTTGGCCTACAGGGTATCACATGGGAAGACTTCATTTCCTGTGAGTTCTTCATAGTTTCAACAGCTCATCAGGAGGTTGTCCATGATGCAGGTGAACCTTCACATTAGCACGGAGGTCAGGAGGCAGAGACTACTAGTGTGCCGACATATGTCACCTATCAGAGAGGCACGAGGGGATTGTTTGGAGCAGCCCGACGAGTACTATCTCCACCTAGGGTGGAAGAGATCTCATCACCGTCATCAGCAGCATAGGTATAGGTACTAGATAGAAGCAAGATGCCAATGCAGGATGAGGGTCCTTTAGGTGAGCGAAACTTTATTCTTGTCCAAGATGACGATACAAACATGGGCCCGCAAAGTGCACATCTTAGAGAGATCATCCAGGAGCAACATACATAGATCAAAGCCTTGTCCCTTGACTTGGAGAGGACTAAGTGGACTATAAAATATTTGGAGCAGAGGAACAAATAGCTCGAAGATCAACGAGCAATCATGGAATTGCAACACATCCGGGAGAATCGTCAAGCTGCTCAAAGGAGGAGGATTGATCTCACTTCATTGGAGCAAGAGATTAATGATGACCGAGAATCTTGGCTTGAGAGAATCAACATCAACTTGGAGATACTACTGGACAAAGCCGATAGGGATAAACCATTGCTGAGACACATGGTTTTCCATTACAGGGTGCGAAATATGAGTTCCAAGGCACGAATAAGGAATCTAAAGGAAAAATTGAAGAAGGCAACAAAGAAGAAAAAGAGGCAAAAGGAGCATGATCATCCTTAGATATTGGCCGAAGCCTCTTTAGCTTAGCATAACACTTGATAGAGAAGGTCCAGCCCAAATTTCAAGAAATTTGGAGGAAATTGTGTCAATCTTGAAAATTTTGGTCTAAAACAAGTTTTTCTGCCCAACGCGTAGTGCCACTTGGCGCGCGCTTATAATTTGGAGGTCTCTAGGAGGAAAAATTTACATTTTTGGATTTGTTATGAAAACTTATGCATTCTCATGGATTACCTAAGGGTTTCATCAAATTCTGGGTTTGCTTAAAGGGTCAAAAACACCCTAAAAATGACCTTTATGCCACCTTTTGCACCAACAGGAAGCAGTCTTCGGAGAATGCAGTTTGGGAGGGGAAAATGACATCCAAATGTAAAAATGGAACTTGGTTTGGAAATTAGATAGGCAGGGACTTCCAACGAGCTATTTGGGGCTCAATTTCGACTTTGGGAAGTGCCCCAAAATGAGTCCCAAAGTTGTGCTACGCATAAAGATTCTCGTTGCGACGCATAGAGGATTTTTGCCTATTTTTCACTATACGGCTCAGAAATTCGCCCAGTTTTGACTAGTTTTGCTTTTTGATGTAATTATTGATCTACCTTGATGTAACGTGAGGACTATGATGTAATTTTGGCACATATTTACTTGTTCTAGAAGATTCATTCACTAAAAAGTGAAAATTTAATGAATGAATTAGTTTCCTATCATATAGAGGCAAGTTGTTTGATTGCCTAGATTTCAGTGCTTTGTTTAGAATTGGTTGAAATAGCTCCTAGAATGATGAGCTCAACCCCTAGAGGAAAGGGAATGGGTTGGGCTAGTCTATATCATGTATTTTTTGAGTCATTTTCAGGGTTGGACACTTGGGATTACTTGGCAGACCATTGTACATTCATTAGTAAAGGAAAGACCAGGGTTTTGCAGCAGTTGTTGGGATCCATGTGGCTCTATGTTTTGATGGTGTTTTTCTCTATGTAATTATAAGTTCACTGATGTTTATATGTATCATTTTCCCTTCTCTTTGCTTCTAAAATTAAACAAATGCGTGATTAAGGTAGAATTAACTGGACTGTTGTTCTCTACCTTGAAATTTGGTTTAATTTTCAAGGTTTTCATCTATTTGAGGAGGATTATTGAGACTCTCTTGCCCTCGTTGGCTCCTCACCAGTCTGATCCATCCATTCATTCAATCCAAAGCATGAAAACGATTTTCCTTCCTTGCCCCAATCAGAACTTTGCAAAAATTTGGCCTCATCCCCGGACCCAAATTTGCCTTTCCCTTTTCCAACACAAAAACCCCCAAAAAACTCAAATTAAATCTTTGCACTTCATACCTAGCCTAAGATTATTTGTTAAATCAGTCATCTCAAGCCCCATCTAATTATCTTTTGCTGAGATTGACTCGGAGAGAACCCTCTCTTGTCCTCGTAGGGCTAGCTACGAGGCTGAGCATGGTTTGATGTGGACCTAGAAGCTTACCTTTTCAGCCTGAGGTAAATCTAGGCTCTAATAGCTGCGATGTTGATCTCCCTATTCTTTCATTCTATTATGTGCCAAAGTTAGCTTATTCTTAAATATTTGGATAATTTTTGTTGATGCTCAATGTGATCTTCCACTACTTGAACCTTAAAATTTCCTTTTAAAAATGATGTGATGGATGGTGAATGATATCCATAAAGTTCCACAAATGGGGTCATTTTTGCTACAGTATGGAAGGAAGTGTTATACCACCATTCGGCCAGAGGCAACCATTTGACCCATTGTGTTTTTTTATCATACACAAAGCAACAAAGACTTCCTTCCAAACATTTTTTCACTATCTCAATTTTCCATCAGATTGAGGATGATAACATGAGCTATGAGCTAACTGAGTACACATTGAAGAAAATAATTATGTCCAAAAATTTGTAGTAAAATAGGATCTCTGTCGCTTACAATAATCTTTGGGTTTCCATGTAGCTTTTGAATTGTTTCCATAAATGCAGTAGAAATTGTACTGGCTTTAAATGTTAGGTAAACTTGACTCAGGATAGAGTCAAAAGTTGACGAGGTTAAATAGTGATGGTTTTGGGGCACAT